>WTXK01000450.1:0-35964 GCA_025769895.1 Lactarius psammicola | reverse complement strand
TGACCTTTTGGCTGCCTCTCACGCTTTCGCGCTCTCAAACACTATGTGCTTCGGACCCGTACAGTTGTCGCGCTCAGAGAGCGGCCCCCCTCAGTCCAATGCAGGCTTAGCTCCTATGGTAGGGAGTTCCTGACACCGGTACCCAAGATTGCACTGATGACCAGATACAATCCTAAAGGCAAGCACTGCTTATGCTGATTTTACGGACACTAAGACAGTACCACTTCGGAATATGAGTTTAAGGGAACCTGTGTAGGTGCAGCCACATGGTAGTGAAGAGGTATGTGAATAAAGGACTGATGGTCGTCAACCACCTAGAGAGATAAAGGGAACTTCGCTGGTAAGCAAAGTGAATGCGAAAGGACGAAGGATAAACTTGTCCTAATGTAGCGGAGTCCAATTGGCTACAACTTGAGAATAAAGACAAAAGATTTGATAAAGGCGAACTAGCCGAGGTTGGATACGCAAGCCTTAGGCGGAGATAAATCACGCCTAGAACCTGTGGACGACACGGAGGGTGAGTCAACTTAGATCCTTTATACAAGGATCAAGACAAGGGGTTCACGCAGCGACAGGCTGAGTAAGAACCAAGAGGACAAGTTAGATTGGAAGGGAAGTAAAGAATACAAGGGAGGATTGCGCACCTGAGTAAGAACCAAGAGGACAAGTTGGTTCTACTCAGGAGGCTACAGCAAGTTTTATATACTACTGCGCTTAGTCGATTACTTAACTACTGAGTAATGCTACATGACTACAGCGCTGACGCGTCAATTCTATTATTAGCCCTTATCTATTGTGCTGACTGATGCACACTAAGCGGCTATGACTACATGATGACGTGGCCCTTCTTATCTGCTGAGTAAATCCTAATACAACGCGTAATACTACTATAGTAAGCGTTCCATTGTATTCTACAGAGTTCTAACCAATCAGAACAAGCACATGCGCTATTGTTATCTATAACAATAGAAGTCCAAAGACGGCAAGACTGTCACACAGTCAAATAACATCACATGACGTATCCCACGATCACGTGACCTAAAGTTGCACATGTTGGCATCATGTGACTAACCATCTTATCATATCTAATGATAAGGAACTTAAGTACTTTGGCCGTTTATATCTTGCCCAAATAAATCCATAAAAATACAGAAAAATAGGGAAAATAATACGCGTCCATGACAGCTGTCTCATGTTTGCCAAGCCAAAACTGCAGCTCTCGCATAGTGACTGTGTTGTTCTCGGCGTTGTCGAGCATAAAGTGGCCAATCTAAAGAAGAGTTAGGCAAACAAGCGATTCATCATAAGGAGGACATATGTTGAGCATAACACCCAGCCCGATCAAGTAGGAATTTGATTGTTTTTGCCAGATTGACACCTGTGTGTTTCTTCTTGAGGCAATGAAAGCCAATAAGCACGGCCTTGAGCACAAGGTGTCCATTTGACTCAGAAATCCAGTGTGCAGTCAACGCCAAGTACACTGCCAAGTTCGCATTTGACCAAACATCCGAGGTGAAACTGATCTGCCCAGAGGAGTGCTATCAATTGAAGTTGGTTAGTAGAGCGGGAAGATAAAACACTCAAACTCACAGAAAGGTCGAGTTTCAAGGTTTTAAACAACTTCTGCCAAAGGCTGATTATAACTTCTCTCATCTTGTCATGACAAGGGATGTTAGCATTGACGAGAGTTTCACGAAGGAGCATACATAAATGTCAAAACTCAGGGTGTTCAACAACACAAATCGACTAAAGAGTTATGAGAGCATAAAATAATACAAGATAACTAGACTCACCTGATCATCTGCAACAATGAAGCAAGTGAGGTGATCTAAGAATGTGGCTGCTGAGAACAGTGGAAACCCCTGGTTGCACACATTACAAGTATTCTTGTGGGTGGTTGCAGCATCAGATTGAGTTGATAGTTTGTAATTCCATCTGTGCTCCACACACTGTGGGCAGAGTATAATGTTATGTGGATTTTTATGTTAATTTTATGAGAAATATATTTGAGAAATGTCTAAGATGTTGTCATGCAAGACAGTGTGAACTTATTTATAATGTACTCTACAATAAAGAAAGTGCTACCCCGGCAAATACATTGTAAATATATTGTAAATATATCTACTTGTAAACTTTGAATGTGCTTCGCACATTCATTGCCAATGAATTCGGGCTACTCATCTTGATCACATTGCAACTCATATTCCTAATATAATACCCATTAAACCTAACATTTCATTGAGGAGACATTCAGCCCGACATCCGATATCGGAATGTCGAGAGTCAACAACTGAAGACATCAAGAGATCTCAACAACATAACACATAACATTCATCTAACATTGGAACATCCCAAGTCAACATCTCAACATCTGAACTACTACACAACAGACATAATGTTCCACAGACAAGTCCAGAATGTGTGCAAACTCTAGCTTCCTTTCCCTACTCATAACCCCCCCGACCCCGCGACTTATCATTACAATAAATGAACCTGCATCACTCAGTCCTGCTTTCCTCTCACCACAGGCCATACATCCTCCAGTGGTGACAATCCGGTCGAAGAGACTTGATGATCGCACCACGGTGACAGCAGAAGGGAAGGCACAAAGCAACACCCCAAGCGCCTAAGGCCTAGAAATCTGTGGGTGAAACGAGGAATTGCGCGGAAAGAGTGGATGATGTGTAGACGATGTTGAGAAAAATGAAAGTGGGTACTCACCTGCTGACCTCTATAAATGGAGTGAGACACACCCGTGATGGTTCACGACGATGAGCAACTCCCCACCAAGGCAACCAGATGGCATGTCGAGGTCGCTCATGAAGGGTGCTGTGCGGAAATGAGGAAAATATACCAGACGAGATGGACAAGGTGGTGGGGGGAACACCAAACGTCGACCAATAGATTCCACCGGATCATCTCAAAATATGCTGTTCAAGGGCCACGCAGGAGGGGAGGGCTATCGGGGCTTGTTACGAATCCGGACACTTTCTTTACTTACACATTTCTCTTGACTGATCCCCTTCCGCATATGTACAAGTGCTGAACTTACCTCATACTGATTACTACGATGATTCATTGCTGACTGATGCTTTGTTCTATGGCCTTCTATGGCATTCCATTACTGATATCACATGTACTATACTATGACTCATTTCTAGGACCTGGATCCTAGGATCACACCATCTGTTTGTGACTCTTTGGTGCTGTACTAGTATATAAGTCGCTCTCTACTTAGCTTGTACAGTAGACTCAACTTCTTCTTGAATCACATCATTCTTCAGTCTCACAGACTCTAGAAGGAATTCCTTTCTGAGGATACCTCTAGTTGAACATGCGGGCCTTTGCCTATTGCCTCGCCTCTGTTATTCAGAAGGACCTTCGAGTCACTTCCTCTGTGCCATGTTGAGCCTTGCTCCGTGTGCTACTTGTGCATCATCAAACTGAGACCTTGACCAGGTTTCACTCTACCCCAAACTTGACTTAGTCGCACGTCGCACAATTGCCCGTGTGAGCGTAACAGGGCTGCTAAGTCGAGGTGTTGGAGGGCTTGGCCATGCATAGAAAAGTAATCAGAGCACTGACCTGGACATTACTGGACAGAGGGATGGACCTGTAGACGTGGGGAAACTCCCCGCTCGCACCTTACAATAAAGTAGGTGTGAGGAAGGAAATGGTTGAATTTCAAGTGACGACATACCAACGGTTGGGGCCACAAACTGTAGTAGTGGCGGAGAGCTGCAAAAATATTCTGAGACTTCCCGAGTGGAGGTGAATGCCTAGCAGTAGAGGGGTCAGATATAGCAACCATGAACGAGAAGGTCAGGGTGGAAGGAGAGACAAGATAGATGATGGATGGAAAGGAGAGTGAAAACTCGCCTCGGTCGTTGGAGCGCAGTCACCGCTACGAAGCAACCTCATTGTGCGAAGTTGTGGCAACCAGATGGCCATTTGAAGCTGCCCCACAAGGAGTAGGTTGCGAATAGACGAGCATCCAAATCGGAACAAGGTTGAAGGGGGGTTTGCATCGAACGCTCCCACCAAGGCAACCAGACGAAGAGTCAAGGTTACCCCACGAGGGGCGGCATGCAGGAAGAGGGAAACATTGTGTCGGACAGCGTAGATATCAAAGAAATAGGGAGGTAGTTAGGGGGTGGAACATGGAAAAAAGGGTGGGGGAGAAGGATGGCTTGTGTATAACGCGTGGACTTTGACCTTTCTCTCCGAAAAGGTTTCCCATATGGAAGTCACATGTGCTTGACTACTTCAAGCTTTTGCTTTCCTCAGGCTCGTATGTTTTCACCGCACCATCTGGTTACTTCAATGGGAATGTGCGCTTCCCCTAACCATCCTTTCTTGGTGTCTACAATCTTCCTCACCACTCTCTCCGTATGGAGCCCTTTGTGAGCGACCACAACGCACCGTCTTGTTGCCTCGGTGGGGCGTTGTTTGTTATGTGACGCTCATCTTTTGCCTGGCCTCTGTCACGAACCATCACAGATGTGTCTCGCTCCGTTTATGGAGGTCAGTAGGTGAGTACCCATTTTCATTTTTTTCGACACTGTCTACGCAGCATCCACTCTTTCCGCGCAACTCCTCGTTTCACCCACAGATTTCTAGGCCCGAGGTCCTAGGAGTGTTGCTTCATGTCTTTCCTTCCGCTGTCGCCGTGGTGCAACCATTAAGCCTCTCCGACCTCCAACCCACCGCCGTTTACTAGTGGGCCGTATTGGTCGGTGAGCCACGTCGGCAAGCTTTTGACATCGCTCCATGTGTGGCTGGGCTAATGTCGTTGTGGCCAGTCTTGATGTCTCTTATCCCATAGCACGTAGGCGTTGCGTTCATTTCTTTGTCTCTAACAATCTTAGCTCTAATGAATGCCAGGAACCGAGGCAGCGCGGTGCGACGCTGAATTGCCATACGCAAGTGACCACTTAATCGTATCCAATTCCTCTGATTTAAGCTTGCATGATCTTTCCTCTCAAGACCACTTCCAACATTCGGTGCAGTTCGCGCTTCACCCGGCTCGGATTGCCATCAAGACCCTAGCAACTCCAATCGCCTCACGTACATCCAATCCCCAGGTCAGTCCCCATAGATTTGCTGAACATGCCTTATACTCATGATCAATGCGACCGAATAGTGCTGATGTCATGCGTTCGTGACTCAAGTCTATCATAGTCACATAATGCTATCCCAAATCAATACGACAATGGTCTCTGACCTCCAACCGGAAGGTAACAATAACGATGTGTATGTGCAAGTGTGGATATCCAATTTGTGCAGTCGTGATCATGACTCGAGTTAAATTCTGCTGACGATATCCATCATGGTCACTGGCGCCACAACTCATTAGTACTCACTGGTCATGGTAAGGCTAACCCAAAATAGTATAACAATGGACCCTGACCTCCCAGCCTTGAAGCAGGTGAAGACGACGATGACAATGCGATGTCAAAAAACAACTGCCCCGAATTGTACTTCAATGGACCCTGATTTCTGACACGAGGGCGAATAACAAAGGCAGGGTCTTGTCGTGGTATTGGGATATGTGTAAGCGCTTAAGTGGAGAGAGTGGGGTTGCTCCGCAGCATAGCGACCGTTAGTTCGTTCCGAGATAGGCAACTTTGAATGCCAGGAGTGCCAGGCGTAATCTTGAATCCCTTTTGTCTGATGTGAGTAACTCCGTGATCACGAAGGTCTTTAAATCTGTCGGACACCCAGCCAATCACTAGTTTGTGGTTTCATTTCAAGTTCTACGTATTACGAACTTCGTAAGTTTCAAAATGTACGTGTCAGGCTTAGCAGACGCGGTATTTAAGGCGCATGTGGACACACTCTGGATATGCAGGAGCGTTCACCTTCTGTCCTTCACCTCCCCTTCGCCTCTATCTGTTTGTTCGCTCCGCATAGGCAATGGTCATCCATTGTCGTACACTGTTTAACATCCCTGCAAGTATTTACTGTTTTTATCTCTGCATTTGACTGGTTTTCATTATTGATACTTCAGACCAGACCTTCTGCGGTATCTGGTTATTTGTGGTCAAGATGGCCTCGCCGACGTATTACTTTCACCTTTGATGCAGTCCTTCCTCTTCACGGGGGTGTGATCGATCCCCCTCACGTTGATGTTGAGGCCGCATTTTTCTTACCAAGGGCTTCCCTGCCCAAAGTGTTCGATACGCTCATCCATGTTGCTGGCCACAAGATCTTAATTACTGGCTATGTCGATAATTGCCTTGGCCCAAACCCTAACTTACAGCGTGACTTTCCTCTTATTCCCTGGAAAGGGGAAATAGCTGTTCTGTTCATTGGGAAAAAGAGGCCTTATGTTTCTCGTGCGCCACCCAGGTCTTTAATTCGTTTTGCCATTGTTCAGTGAGTTTTTATTTCATATTCTCATGGTTTGTCTGTTTCTAACTTCATTCAGATACATGCAGGCTTGCATCGCTCATGTGGAGATTGGAACCCCATTTCCATCTTATATGAAGAGGTCTGTCCTATGCTCTTGTGCATCTGAACCCTCCAACATCATTTCCTCCTAGCATTTGGCCCGGCCTAAGTGTTAGTAGCCAAGGTGTAAGCGCCCTTGCAATCCATTGAAGTTGGGTACAGCCCATTGGTACAGCCGGGGAAAGTTTAAGTAAGCGGTTAAAATAACTAGAACGTGCGCAACGGCCCTTTGGGCCATCTCTTACATTCTTTTCAATGATTTCATAGGGGTCGACTCAAGTCAAGTTACGATTCATTTTATAGAGTACAGGGTCGGTACATACATGATGAACGTTAAAATCTCAAATACTTTCCTTCTCACTGTTATTTTGGTTGTATACGAAAAGAAACAAAAGTGAAGTGAGAGGAAATTGAGGCACACGAAAGGCTGAGAAAGCAGGGAAAAATGAAACATAGTCCAGATTCAGCTGCAATGTTACGCCCTAGCAGGGGCGTTGTACAAGGAGTGGTTCAAGGGTTCAGAGTGTCTGTGAAGACACACACTAATAGATGAGCAAAGACGTCTATTGTCTGTGATGCTACGACTCTAGCAGTGTTACGGTTCCGCAGCCGTATTGCGTTGACTTAATGCTGTGCTGGGGTTCACCGATCACGTGACTCCAATCGTGTTCAGGTGATCCTTCGTTCCTAAGTATTCGGCTTTGACTTGCTCGAAACTGGCGTGAACGGTCGACGGTTCCCCTTGTCTGTGGGGCTGCTTGGCAGGCTTCCTGACTAATCGCTCCAAGGATAGATGATAGACCACTAGGCGAAGAGCACTAGGGAACAGACTAGGATTGAATGCAAAAGAATACAAGTTGCTAAAGCTAAGGTATGAAAGCGAAGTCCTTAGCCCTTATATACACAAGAGGGTGCAGGTTTAAACCCAGCAAACCCTAATACAACGATCCTAGGAATGAGTCATCCAGGAACCACAAAGATAAGTAAAGTCTGAGATAAGAGACCATGAGGCGTGATAAGCACAGCCTTTCGAGATAACGATACCGTAAGTCCGTGATATGCAATGATACGTACACAGCCCTTCTGCTAATGCCGATGATAGGGCATAGCGTGATAAGAACGATAAGGGTCCTGTCCAATGATAATGCGTTCGCCTATTGTGCCCCAAGGTGCTACGATAAGGCATAGTCCATGGCCTTCCAGCCGCTTCTAGACTTGTCACGTGCCGTCCTGATAAGGTCACGTGATCATTCTGGTGTTGTTGTCCGTGCATAAGCCGATCGCTCACCCGGCAAATGCCGCTCATCCGGTTCTAGGGAGAGCCGTTCCATCCTTGCTTGCATGTCTTGCAGCATTCGTTCGACTTCTTCTTCGTCATGTGAGTTTGTGCTTGGCGACATGCCGTGATACTCGGCCCGTTGTCGCATGACTTCTGCATGACGTTGCTCTTCCTGGGCAAGTACCGCTGCCCATACTTGATCGTCACCGAATGGTTCTTCTTCCTGTTGCCCCTCTTCCAAGGGCTCGGGGTCACGTGCGCTATCGTTTCGTAACAAGCAGTGTCTAATAGATGTTATGCACAATGTGCACAACTGACTTAGTGACAGGACACCTAGTCCAAAGTGTAAGACACTTCTCTACGCCTAATCTTGGTGGCGAACTAAGTCAATCAGGTGTGGCGTTGTTATAGTACAACTGCAAAGACTTCGAAGGAGGGTTTGACTCGATTAGAGTCGAGAGAGGTGGTTCATAAGATGAGAGAAGGACTGTTCACATCAAAGGTATGAAGGCAAGGTTGCTAGATTGCAAACGAAGCCAAGTCTGGCTTCCTACAGTGTAAAGTACAAGTATATATAGTGCTCAAGTCACAAAGACGAACACACAAGGACAGACATATGCAAAGTTGTTATCTGAGGTTTTCTTATCCGAAGCCCAAGACAATATGGAGTAAACCACATATGGAACAAGGGAGACACACCAATGGGGTAACAGAGATAACAAAACCGAAACAAAGGTAAGTGGATACATACATGGGAAAGGACTGAAGCGTTTGGATCATAACATGCAAAGTCCGCTCTTATCTGCTCCGCTCTTATGGTACCCCCCGTGCTTTATAGTGTAATGGATTACAGTACGTAGTGAACATGAACAGGTGCATACGTTGTAAGGGACACTTGCCAACTTCGCAACAGAACAATATTTTAACAAAAAAAAGTTGAAGCATGTTAAGAACTAGCGCCAGACATCCCATACTGTCCCTACTGTAATTGCTCAGACCCCCCAATCGTCGGACAGTCACACTTTGTTACGTGTTTCAAAACGACGCCAAGGCCGTCAAATGGACTTGTTCACTTGACCTGCACCTAAGTCAGATGCAGACGCATAACAGAAAAGGTAGACTTACACGTGTGAGCCCTCACTCAAACGAGATAGTTTCTGCATCACCAATGCACCATCTGCATCACTGTGGTGCTTTCCTGCCATCATCATGCAGTGGAGACTGTCGAAAACCTCTCCTAACAGAGGCCTACTTCTTGGCTCCAGGCTAAGTAATTGGTTATATATTGATGCAAATGTCAAGGTGTTGTCACCTAGACATGACCGTCCAATGTGCCAAAGCAACTGTCCACAAGACCACAGATCAGCTCGGATCACGCTATACTCCTTTGGGGTCCCATATTCTGTTCCGACTTCAGGTGCAGACCAACCAGGAGTCCCACGATAGCCTTTTACCAAGGTCTCTTCACCCTCCACACAAATAGAAATGCCAAAGTTGATAATCGATAATCTTGGGAGGAATGACGACGCATCCGTATAACCGATGAGGATATTTCCTGGCTTCAAGTTGAGGTGAGCAATTCTGTGTTTGTGTAGGAACCAAACACCCTTCAACAACTGATTCCGCAGCGATGCTATTATATTGTTACACCCCGTCAAGAATGAATCCAGCGGTGATTGCCATGGCATGACAAGTATATCACTGGGAGTGCTGTTGGAATGGATGACATGGAGTAGCTGGATTATATGATTCTGGTGAGAATTGAAGGTTTGTAGGCCCTGCAAAATCTCGAGTTCCTTTGTCGCACCTCGGCCACACAGAAGTTTCAGAGCGACCACGTGACCATGTCGGACAGCCTTCGCTATTTTCTCGGCGCCCTCTGATGGGAGTAACATGTACCCTTCCATTTGAATAGCCTTCACGTGACCTTCTGCCAATGCGCGTTGGTTTGGGGCTGTCCGCGAACCTTGGCATGAACCTTGGTGCGAACTTTGGCACGAACAACCACCAGTGCTGCGACCATGGCCACCCTTTGATGCAGTATTTGTCTCCCGTTGCTCCTCGTCACATATGAGTACAAAATCAATGCATCATTGGAAAATTGGCCAGTAATGTCGGTTTTCAACGCTAGGAAGTTGTATAGCCGAAAAACGAACTCAAATGCTTTGAGCTTATTATCCAGTTCGAATTGCTTCGTGGTAAACTTGACCTACTACAATAGTTAGTCGTTTGTCATTTGAGATGAGGTAGAACACTCACCCTCTTAATTCGGGCTGAACAATCTGACTCATCCTCAAAGAATGTATATTCTTTGGTGACGTAATTCAAATTAATGTATATGGCTTTAATGAAGAAGTTAGGGTCCTTGCTCTTGATTAGCGCGTTGCCTAGACGAACAAGGCAGGCGGCTTGCAACAGCATGCAATCCCTGTCCATTTTGTTTGAATCAGATTCCACTTTGAGAATTAGGACCGGGAAATTATTCATGACTATAGAGAAGTCGCTATGTGGTGTATATAGATCATATAGGTCACGCCTTGAGGATGTTACACACAGATTGATAGGCCATGGATGGTTACTAAAAAGTATGTCCTGACTCTGGATTAAATTGGAAATTGCGAATTAACTCACAAATTAATTTTCCCACTGTCTTCCAACCCGGAAGAGAGGTGCCTCAGAAGAGAGTAGCCGTGATGTTCCTTGCTGGCTCTAAACACTGCAGAACGGGTAAGTTGCGGGTCGGAAAGGATTTGGTGGTAGTGCATAAATTCAGAGAATCCTGCAGAGCATGTGAAGACTATGGGTTCAAATAAGGGCATCTCAAGCATCGTGGGTTTACTCGGCACGTCAAAATAACTGTTGTACACATCGTCCCCGAGAACATCTCTCACAAACTGCAGATAATCTGGCGTGATCTGAAATAGTGCTTAATCAGTAGGGTGATGGAAAAACACACCAAGACTGACGCCAGGCACAGGAATATGCTTGGCGTGTAACATTGTATCAAAGTTCTTGACAAAATCTGGTGCCAGGGTCGGGGGATTGCATTCTAGTGCATCATAAATATGATTGGAGGCTAAGGACTCTGGCCTAGGTCGTTGAATAACACTCCCCTGCAACTCAATCAGGGTAAGGTATTGTGGGCCATGTCTCGCTTGATGGGGAAACAGAACGATGAGGGTTGTGTCTGTGGGAAAGCGTTGAAAGTCTTTATCAGTCAGTAGCCTAGGTTAAAGACGCACCATCTACATAAATAATAATGTTGATGCTGTCAAAAGCTTCCTTCTCCAAGTCCGTTTTCAAACTGTTGAGCCTTTGCATTCTTACGGGAGTCCTCAGATCAACTTGCGTTTCATTTAGGCTATCCGATTGGTGATATGATATAGTGACGAGGGGTTCGTAGAAGCTGAAACTCATGTTGTTCTTGTCCCTCAGTGAGGGAATCGTGGACCTCAGGAAAGGACAAAAGTCTTGAGGTTCTTGAAGTGGACCTTGTATTCTGAGCGGGAACACATTGTGAAGGATTTTGAGCTATCTGTTGATGAGAATGAAGCAGAAGAGTAGGTGCTGGACAGGGCTTTCCATAATGGTCACAGCTTCGACACTGAGGTTCAAAACAAGTAGTGGCAACAAGCGGAGAGTGGAAACAAGCTGAGTGGTAATAGCGGACAATAGTGTGGCCGCGGAGTAGCAATAGTGGACAATTGTGAGGCAAATGCGATGGTGTTGTGGGAAGTCATATGGTACTTGTTGAAAGTGCTGTCAAGGTCATATGTGGCAAATCCATAAATGGCTATGTTGTTTGTATGTAATGAGATCAAGACATGATTAAGATGAGTAGACTGTAGTACAATTCAGTTTTTCAGCGCCCCTTATCTCGCTCATTACAGTCGACCCTCATATATATAGGCCTCATAACCCATACTCCTCGGTTTAGGTCCGGGTTATGAGGATATGGGCTTCCGTAGAGATGTAGAGATTTGAAATAAAGGTCTCGCTGTCGTACGTCATGTGTGGTGTGCATTGCTGGTGAGCCGAGTCCCAATATAACAAATGCTGGAAAAACCTGGTAGGAGTTTCCAAGCCGAAAAGAAATTTCACTTAGTTATTCCCACTCGGAAGACTTCTGAGCTTGGCTCAGACTCTTCGGATCTCCCCCATTGCTTCGGTCTGCCTGGCTTTCCCTCATCGGAGGTTGGGTTGCTCAGGTACGATAGTCCATTCGTGTGATCGATTACCCCGTGATTTCCAAGAAATACCCTTGACATGCACCAATGGCAGTTAAGCAAAATGGCTCACATTAGGTTCTGGAACCTGACATCGCACAAAACTGAAATCAAAAAAAGGCCTGGGGGCGGCCAGAACTTTGAAGTTGCCACGCAAAAGGGCCGGAGATTAGTATTGCTGCCCCGTGCTGACACACACTTTGACTGAGACAATGTCATATCCGAACCTGAAAGGTGTTTCAGCAGCAAGGAGAACCCCGCCTGATTATGAGAATAAAGCGCGACATCCATTGAAATCGAAGTATGGAAGGAGAGCACACGATATAACTACAACTCACCTCTCGTGGAGTCCACAGAGCTCCTACTAGTATCTCCCTGAAATAAGAACAAATGGTCACTCCACTTGAGTCAGACATGCGCAGCCCGCAAGACTCGGAGATCTTCACTCCTAATGGGGATCTCAGTCATATTGGAATGCTTATACAGTAGTGACGCGAGTCACTAAAAACGACAACATGTAGGGCATTGACATTGCTCCGATCAGATAAGCCAGACCCATAGGCGAATTGTTCCTCAACTGAGCACTCGTTTTCCTTTTCAGCTGTACTGTCTTTCTTGATATCCTCTTGTCTTTTATCGTTCGGCTGTACGCCCGTTGACAGTGCGCCCCCGACTCCCCATCGTGCTATACATCGGTACGACCACGATGACATCTGGTATTCCCTGAAACCAAAGCTCATATGGCATCACGTTTTGGAGCATTCTCATTTTTTTTTTGAATACTTCATGTGTGCATTGTGGCCAGATACCCTATGTAGCACAATACAAGCAATTTCCTTCGGAGCAGATTATGCGAATGATGCCTTTTCTGATCATCACAAGTTCCCCTCCCCCCATTCCCACTGAGGGGCATGGCTTGGATTCCTGTCAAGCGTCGAGTTTGAAGGGATGGATGTGCTGCCTTGGCGTGAGTTGCAAGCCTGGTGTGTGTCAGCCTTGGGCGTCCTATAGTGATTGTCGGTGGCTTGCTACTCCATCTTTCTTTTCACTCTTCGTGTGGGCTCGTTGGAGCCCGGTGGGGAGTATTCTCGTGTATGAGCAATCTCTAATAGGCTGCGTGGGCAACCACATGTTCCCATAGGAATTCGGGTAAATTGTGCCTGATTTCATTGCATGCACCAGCTCAACTAAGGTTCCATTTGCTCTTTCAGCAATTCCATTTTGCGCAGGTGAGTAAGGTGCAGTTGTTTGATTTTAGATGCCTCGCTCACGGCACCAAGACTTTAGAGACTCATTTATAAACTCCTTCCCCTGATCCGTGCGTATATTTTTTCTTTCTTTTTCAAATTGTATTTATTCCAGGGCAGCTATGCCATGTAAGACTGGTCGTCCCTCTATGAAGAGAGGATATCTGTATATGCTATATGTAAGTACTCGCACGTTCCAAGTCTGAAACAATGACTGTAAGTGACTGAAACATGAAGCACTGGTAAAAGTAGGCAGGCGGATGCCAGTAGACTCGTCACCAGGCGGCCAAATGAGGATGAGGGGTTACAAGGGACTGGAGGTTCCTCAATTCGAAATTCTGCATAGCCGACATCCGTAGAAGGAATGATCACCAGTCTAGGGAGGTGGTACCTCCCAGAGGAAGCCAGGGTAGCGATATATGTACATGTGTCGTGAAGGGTCATTCGCATATGGCAATTCAGTGTCGCACCGCACCACCCTCGGTTCCTGGCATTCGTTAGAGCTAAGATTGTTAGAGACAAAGAAATGAACGCAACGCCTACGTGCTACGGGATAAGAGACATCAAGACCAGCCACGACGACATTAGCCCAGCCACACATGGAGCGATGTTAAAAGCTTGCTGATGTGGCTCACCGACCAATATGGCCCACTAGTAAACGGCGGTGGGTCGGAGGTCGGAGAGGCTTAATGGTTGCGCCGCAGCAACAGCGGAAGGGAAGACACGAAGCAACACTCCTAGGACCTCAGGCCTAGAAATCTGTGGGTGAAACGAGGAGTTGCGCAGAAAGAGCAGATGCTGCATAGACGGTGTCGAAAAAAATGAAAATGGGTACTCACCTACTGACCTCTATAAACGGAGCGAGACACGTCTGTGATGGTTTGCGACAGAGGCCAGGTGAAAGATGAGCGTCACGTAACGAACAACGCCCCACCGAGGCAACCAGATGGTGTGTCGTGGTCACTCGCGAAGGGCTCTGTACGGAGAGAGTGGTGAGGAAGATTGTAGACACCAAGAAAGGATGGTCGGGGGAAGTGCACATTCCCATCGAAGTAACCAGATGGTGCGGTGAAAACATATGAGCCTGAGGAAAGCAAAAGCTTGAAGTAGTTAAGCACACGTGACTTTCATATGGGAAACCTTTTCGGAGAGAAAGGTCAAAGTCCATGCATTATACACAAGCCATCCTTCTCCCCCACCCTTTTTTCCATGTTCCACCCCCTAACTACCTCCCTATTTCTTTGATATCTACGCTGTCCGACGCAATGTTTCCCTCTTCCCGCATGCCGCCCCTCGTGGGGTAACCTTGACTCTTCGTCTGGTTGCCTTGGTGGGAGCGTTCGATGCAAACCCCCCTTCGACCTTGTTCCGATTTGGATGCTCGTCTATTCACAACCTACTCCTTGTGGGGCAGCTTCAAATGGCCGTCTGGTTGCCACGACTTCACACAATGAGGTTGCTTCGTAGTGGTGACTGCACTTCGATGACCGAGGCGAGTTTTCACTCTCCTTTCCATCCATCATCTGTCTTGTCTCTCCTTCCACCCCAACCTTCTTGTTCATGGTTGCTATATCTGACCCCTCTACTGCTAGGCATTCACCTCCACTTGGGAAGTCTCAGAATATTTTTTGTGGCTCTCCACCACTACTACAGTTTGTGGCCCCAACTGTTGGTATGTCATCACTTGAAATTCAACCATTTCCTTCCTCATGCCTACTTTACCGTAAGGTGTGAGCGGGGAGTTTCCCCATGTCTACAGGTCCATCCCTCTGTCCGGTAACGTCCAGGTCAGTGCTCTGATTACTTTTCTATGCATGGCCAAGCTCTCCAACACCTCAACCTAGCAGCCCCAATGACCCCTCCCCTCCCGCGTGGCCCTTAAACATACGGAAATGACTGTTGCAGCATATTTTGAGATGATCTGGTGAAATCTATTGGTTGATGTTTGGTGTTCCCCCCACCACCTTGTCCATCTTGTCTGGTATATTTTCCTCATTTCCGCACGGCACCCTTCGCGAGCAACCTCGACGCGCCATCTGGTTGCCTTGGTGGGGAGTTGCTCATCATCGCGAACCATCATAGGCGTGTCTCGCTCCGTTTATGGAGGTCAGCAGGTGAGTACCCACTTTCATTTTTCTCAACATTGTCTACATGTTGTCTGCTCTTTCCACGCAATTCCTCATTTCACCCACAGATTTCTAGGCCTTAGGCGCTTGGGGTTTTGACATCGTTCAGCGTGTGGCTGGGCTAATGCCGTCGTGGCCGGTCTTGATGTCTCTTATCCCGTAGCACGTAGGCATTGCATTCATTTCTTTGTCTCTAATAATCTTAGCTCTAACAAATGCCAGGAACCAAGGCAGCGCGGTGCGACGCTAAATTGCCATACACGAGTGACCACTTAATTGTATCCGATTCCTCTGATTCGAGCTTGCATGACCACTTCCGACATTCGGTGCAGTTCGTGCTCACCTGGCTCTCTTTGTTTTGTATACCCCTGATTTGTCCAACATGCATCATTTGTCGTTCGTCAAGGGTTTATTTTCCTGCTTACACATTTCGGGCACCTGGTTTAATAATTTTCTAAACCAGCCAGATTCCTAAGAAGGCTACCAATTGTACGCTGTAAATAGAAACACAGATGCCTATTGTCTGCCATATTATATTTAAATGAGGTGAAAGGGGACCTCTAACCTCTCATCCCTATTCTTATCTCATAGCATGGGTTAGTACTTGCTGAAGAAGACTATTCAGAAACATCATAATTCTATCAATGCACTTGCTTTCTCTCCTGATGGGTCACTCTTTGCCAGTGGAGCCAATGATGGCCTTATTATTATCTTCCTGGGGAATGGTAGCGGCTGCAAAGTCCGTCGGTTTCAGGTAAAAGCCCCAGTGACAATATTGCTTTGGCGTTCTCGTTTTGGCCACACACTTCTTGCTGGTGATGCAACCGGTGATGTGCATACAATAAGCCTTGACGGTTCAACTAGTGTGAGTGTCTCTCAACATCTGACTTGATCCAATCAACTGTGTTGAATGTTCTGTTGAGCGTCTCATTTACAGGGAAACCCATACTATCACACCATCAACTGTGTGCCTGGCACCGTTCATTGCATCGCGGAGAATGGCATTTGGCTAGCTATCAGCTCAGGAAAGGCTGTTCAGTTAGTGAAGCAAGCAACGATCGGTGTGTGCTCGCTGTCTCTTGGTTGCTGAGGAACTATGCTAACCCAAATATTTTACAGCTACTTGGGAATGTACTCATCTTCTTCCAGATCCCGTCAAGTTCCCAGAGCTGGATGAAGACCTCCCAGAACCTATGGCGTGTTCCCTTCACTTTTTAGGTGGTGGTAACCTGCTATTGGTAACGTACCTGGATCACGGTGTGATGTAAGTCTTTGTCCGTCTATTAGCTTATCAACTTCAATCTTACCAATGTTTGGTAGTGCATGGAACTTGAAGACCCTTGAAATCAAGTGGCATATCCGCCCTCACGCGTGCAAAATGTATGACTAACTGTTTTCAGTGCCAATCTTGCTTATTAATTATGTAGAGGATGTTTTATTGTTTCTCGCAATGAGAAGATCCTTCCGCTTACCAATCTTTATGATGGCATCAATTGGTATTCTTTAGATTCGAATCACTTTATGGATGCTTCGTATCAACACACCACATCTCACCCAATCCCTGAAAATGTCATCCTTTCCATCACCTTCATTCATGGCAACAGCGCGGTGTTGTCTGGCACATCTGATGGATGTGCTCGTATCACCACTGCAACAGATTGGGCGCTAGCAGATAGACTTCAACATAACCGTGAGTTATTCATTCTTTTGAGCAAAAGCTGAGATTTAAGAGCTCTTTCAATAGCAGGTGATATTGTGCAAGCCTTGGTGTGTGTTGTCACGCAGAAATACCCTCGCATATCACTTATCCTGTGTGTCGCCCAGGTGTACTCCAGTGTGGGAGACGCTCGCCAAATTGTTACAGGTATCTCCGAGAAGGCTTCTGGATCGGTGATTCAGTACTGGATTCAGGAGAGTGGTTCGAAAAAGCCTGCACAACGGAAGTCACAAGTGGAGATGGGACGAGGCTGGGCATATCTCACTGGATATGTGAGATAAAGAGTTCTCAGACCTTCCCGCACAGCAATTAACGCGCTCCTGACAGACACTTGTTTCAATTGCTATTATCACGTGCAACCTAGTAATCCTCTTGGCCACGACACAGTTGGATTGGACTGCCGTGTCTGCCAATGGGATCAAAGGTTGGTTTAGGTTCACGAGGGATAACTAGTTTGAGGTCAGTCATATGGTGGTCACAGGACCGAAGAGAGTGAAGATGAATATGGACAAGTTTGCGATGATTGTCCTAGTCCTGTGGTGCCATACGTTGTAATGTGAGCACAGGTATTTGACTTGTAATGTCTTACAACATAATATGCTTCTCTTATTTCTTGTTCCTCTCAATACCCCGGCAACACAAATTGCGCCATGAGCTTCTGAACTTATGACAAGGGAGTAACAATGATGGCCGTCACTGCCATAAGCGCCCATCACGTAAGGCTAGTAATGCTAACCCAGAAAAGTATCACCATATAAATTCTGACCTCCGACCCAGAAATAGGTAACAATGGTGATGTGTCATCATTCTCGACCTGTCTGGTTGAATGGGCTGATTCGATATGTAATGATGACATCTGATCATGCATATTAGACTGTGAAATGATGGTTGGAATCTAGCTATTGTCCTTTATCCGTGAAGTGAAAGTATTTGCCCTCTCATATTGCTTTCATCTCGAGTCAATGTCTGGTTCTACACCTATGGACATTTTCCCCCTCCTAGACGCTGAGCTTTCTGCGTGTTCTGAGTGGATGCCCAACATCGGCCCCTTGCAGTTTGTCAATGACCCTCTCAAGAGTGGTCCTTACCTGAACGAAGACCTTAAGCAAATAAGGTGCCCCAATGTCAGTCTGTACACATTGACGTCAGCCCAAAAGAATCAACTTTATCTTGAGCATGAGGCCCGCCTTTGCGACATTCTGGATATACTCGAATCAATCAATGTAACCGACAGGATGGAAATCGCAGAAGATCATGTCATCCAGGAATTAATTAGAATAAATAGGTTAAAGGGAATTGAGTGGTCTGGTCAACGCAGCAAGCAAAGCATCAAGGATGCTATAGTTAACACAGGTTATGTCTATATTACTGCTTGTTGTTACTGTGACTGAAGATTTCCCAGAAAGCTATTTTGTAACGCAACATCCTAAGAATCTGACGCTTCTTGCCGTCTACGTGACGACCTTGGCCATGTGTGTTCTATACTGTCTTCCCCATCGTGGTGTGGCAGTCCTACGTGCTGGTATGAGGAGCATTTTGAACAGTCAAGCATCTCTTCATTCATTGGCACGCGATCTACCGATGGACCCGCGAAAGCTCCTGACAATGTATGATCTTGATCCTGTCACCCAAAGCTATGTTTGCTGCCCTTCGTGCTATTTTCTCTATGAATACTCCCTTACTGGTACAAGGAAGAGGAATTCGCCCGTTTCTTTAAACGACCCTCATGATCCGGAGAAGGCTGACAGCGAAATGGCAGAAGACACTCAGCTTGTTGTCTCCATCCTGATACACTGTACACACCGTCACATTCGCGCCAGCCCCACCTGCAGTGAACCCCTGTTTAATACCATCACTATCAATGCCAAGACGTATACTGTTCCTCTCTGCAAGTATGAGGTGCAAGATCTGAAGCAGTGGGTCGGGCGACTACTCTCCAGGCCCACCATTGAAGACCACATTTTCAAGGCCTTTCGGAGACCTTGCAGAGAATACATGGAGGACATGTGGGATGCGGGACACTTGTGCAAGATTCTCCTCAAGAAAGGCGAATGGTTTCTCCCTGGGCCAGTGGACGAGATACGCCTAGCCTTTTCATTCTCAATGGATAGCTTTAACCCATTTCACATGAAAGAAGCTAAACAAACTGTCTCATCCACTGCTATTTGGTTGATCGTGCTTAATCTTCCCCCCCACCTGCGGACCCAGGAAGCCCTCGCTTTCTGACATCAACCATAGTTTAAAACTTCTTATTAACGTCTTGCTGGAGTTCTTTGACCCTGGTGTCCTGTATTCTCGAATGGCAAGACATAAACAGGGTTGCCGAGTTCGGGCAATACTTGTTCCTGTTGTCTCGGATATGCTGGCTGCACGGCAGGCTGGTGGGTTTGCAAGTCCAACAGCGACTTATTTCTGCACGCACTGCAACTTAAAGGTACAAGATGTCGAAAACCTAGACAAAGATAGTTGGCCACAACGAGACGTTGTTGAACACATGAAGATCGCAAGGCAATGGCACGATGCAGAAAGTCTTCGCGAGCAAGAAACCCTCTTTAAAAACCATGGTCTCAGGTGGTCCCCCCTTCTCAATTTGCCCTATTGGAACCCTATTCAATTTATGGCTATTGAGCCTATGCACCTTTTTGACGCTGGGCTTTTCCAGAATCATTGTTGGCAAGTCTGGGGCATCAACACATCTGCTATAGGCGGTGATGGGACAGCATCATTAAACACTAAAACAATTCCAAGACCCTCAGACTCTGAGATGAAGAAGTGGTGCGACACCATATGGGCAACTCAGCAGTCCAACTGTCTTCGTGAGCAGCTCAATGGAAAGGACTGCGCCTGTGATACCCTCTGGCATATCTGCAATGACCATAACTTGTGTCGTGCAGGTAACAAGTGGCAATTAGCAGGGACAATTGCCGAATGGGTAAGTGTTCTATGCCCCTTAATGAATGAAAACAATGAACCAGTCTTGGATGCAGCGCCAGGTTACACCACTTGAGATGATCACATTACCAACACCCTCATCCACCGAGAAAGCATTCCATGCCACTTCTAAAGATTTCCTGCCTCCTGAGACTGATGTTGAAACTCAAAGTGTCCGGGAGGGAAGTGTTACTACTGATGACTCAGTATGGTGCCAATTTGACTGAATTATATGCATGACTTGAGCCTTTTCTAGGTTGTGTCAACTTGCTCTCTGAGCAAAGACAGAGTTCCTTCAAAGGATGAACAGAAGGCTATAGAAAAGTGCATTGAACAGCTCGTTGGTTGTGCTGCGCGGAATACTGTGCTGTGCGCCAAGAAAATTGTGCTTCAATTTGTTTGCCGAGACTACTGCAAAATGCCCTACAAAAAGCTGAACAATCTTAGGAATAAAGAAGAATTATATGCCGCTGCTGTAGCTTGGGTGCGCATGCTATGCATTTCTTCTAGTTGCTCCATCTCATTTCGAGTTAGGTAGAAGCAAACACCCATTCTCAAGAGGATCTTGTTCAGAAACAAATAACTTCCCCTAACAATGGTGCATTGCTGGGAAAGGACGTTATGGAAGCCGTCTGGGCAGACATGGTTCTTACTGAACTTCCATCCTGGGTTACAAAAGCCCCTACAAATTGGGGAACTACAGCACGGGGAAAACTTAGCACGAACAACTGGAGAGTTATCTGCACAATTCACCTCCCTATTACTCTGATCCAACTTTGGGGAGGAGACAGTGTACCTGATGACCGGAAAGCGAAGTTAGAGAACTTCATGGATTTAGTACGTGCCATTCAGATTGCAAACCTATGCTCAATTTCTTGGGAAGAGATTGAGCTATACGAGAAATACATCTTTCGCTACGTGATGAAATTCAAGTCACTATATAAGCTCACGAAGGTGAAGCCCATCCACCATGCTTCCCTACATTATGGGGATGTCCTTAGGGGGTTCGGGCCTGCGCACACACATGGCACCACATTCTACGAGTGGTACATCCATTCCATGCAAAGCAAAAATCACAACATGAAGCTAGGTCTGTAGCTTGATCTCGTTTCTAACCTTACCTGATACTTATTGCTCTCTGATCAGGCGAAATCAAGCTAACGTTCATGCGTAGTTCCACAAGGGAGGCAAATCTACAAGCAATACTCACAGACGACAGTGAGGTGCGCTCACACATTGGCGACCTTGTGGAAGCATACAAGAATATCCTTGCCGAGGATGTCCGCGGGACCCATTTAGCCCATATGATTGACACAGCACATCTGACACAACAAACACTAGACATTGCATATGATAGAAAACGTCTCCGAGAATCAAGCTTTCCGGATGCCGTGCTGGCAGTGTTTAACCAATTTTTACGTCACAAATATCCGGTACTCATGGAAATAGACACAGAGAGTTCTCCTACTGCCAATCCATCTTGATATGCACAGTTCCTGGACAAGTTCTCTCTCCGCGGTGTTCAATACTCAACAGCAACCTGTCGAGCATGTGACAGCCACGTGTTTTTCCGATCACCCAAGCCCAATTTCGAGATGTCCAGGCTACTACCGCCCCAGCCAGGCCAAGTCACACACATCTTCCTTCATTCCCACATGCCCGTTTCTCCAGGTCAACTGCACCCATCTGTCTACCTCTGTGTGCAACCCTATGCTCCTCTTCCACCCAGTCCAGAGCTCAACAGCTTGGACAAAATGTATAGACGATTTGGTTTCGCAGGTGGTTTTTTGTGCAAGAATGAGCTTGCGCCACCCATCATCATCGAACCCTCAAGCATCATTTCTCACGTTGCAGTAACGCCTCTCGATGTCGGTGGAAGTAAAGTGCTACATATTCTTCCCATGGATAGGGTATGTTCCTCTCCAGTTTTTGAGAGTAACATGACTTATAGCAAGAGATTTCCACCACCAGCTCATGCAGATGTCTTTAATGCACACGGGAGACACCATCGAAGTAGACGACCTAACATGTGAGTGAGGCTGCTGTCAGGTGAGTATCCCAAGTATGAATGCGTCCCTTCTTGAGCAAGTCAGTCAGACAATGCTTCGAGGATATTTGAGTGTTATACGTGTGGAATTAACTGTGAAAGTGAAGGTTGAGCATGTTGAGTGGGAAGGAACGGATATGTGAGCCTGCACCCTTGAACATACGGAAACGACTATTGAAGTACTGCAGGTATTATGACTATAACTACGTCATAGCACTAGCACTTGGATGATGGGATCGCTAAGATTTGTCATATTAACTAGGCGTCGCCGTTGGCGACTAAGACCTTGCTTGCACTTGTGTGTAAGTAGAAGTGTGTTTGGTTTAGTGTGGTCAAGAGGCGTTGTTATTCTACGAAGCTAGTCTACGATGTCTGTGGTCTTTTCTGTTTTGAAGTGTGTGAGAGAGGAAGGGTTGGTATTAGCAGTATTTGGGTACATACTTTGTCCGTGACTATTGGCATTGGTTGTTCGGAAAACCGAATTCTCCTGCATCATAACATGTGATTGTTGTTCTCTTCAATGCAGCTAGTCTGATATCCTCTTTTCGCAGCTTTTCGTTTGGATGTACGGTAAATAGTTTTTCATTGAAATCACACAAGAACCTGATTGTGTCATTTCATCGATTGTTGACCATAGAACTGGTCCAATATTTCGCTTCTTCTCCTATCAACTTCTTTGCTGGGATGTGTTAGCCATTTCTCATTGCAGGGTGCAAGCGGTAATGCTGCCCAGGTGTGAAGAGTTTGGCCTTCTAGGTTTGGATGAAGGAGGAAGCAACACATGCCAGATGAGTACCAGAAGCAATCGCACCCCTGTTGAAGTCGCCGCAGACTTACAAGGTGTGCAGGAGAGTAGGTCGTGATAAAATTTGTTGCTAACATGCAAAACATCAGGGGAAGCAGAAAGCGAGGAGGACGTGGAAAGCTCCTTAATTTAAAAAGGTAAAGGAAAAGAAAGAGTGTAGAAAATAAAAAGAAAAGGTCAAGGAGAAAAGGCAGAGCAGGGAAGATAGAATAAAAATGCACTATAGCTGTAACGACGTCAATGCAGAGAAAGAAATGGCAAGCAAAAGAAAAGAGAGAACAGAAGCGAACGCAGGAAAGGCAATCATCAAATTAAGGTAATGATGACATCATTTGCTTTAATTTGTATATGGTTGTGATTGTCACAACTTTCAAACTTGCGATTGCGAAGCGAGGGTGTGATCGGTGATTGCCATTTTTCCATCTCATTTTTGACCCGTTTTCGACCCACTGTTGCTGGTCGTCCACATTCCACCTCTGCACACGTTCCATATCAAACAGCTTTGAAGTGTTTTCTAGTTCTATTGTGTTACGTGTCTATCGGCACGTGACTCGACTTGAGTGACAAGAGGCGACACAACTGGTTGACGACTTAGCGATATGACGGCCCTCGATGGCATGTGATCACGAGAGTGTAACAGCAAGTCTTATTCGTAAGACAATACTGACTCCAAGATAATGACGACAAGGCAGACTCCTACCAAAAGGAGCGCGAGACTTAGGCTAATGGCAAAGATAGGAAGATGATCGGGATAGATTCAAGAAGACCAAGCTGCGGACTACGGCGCAGCTCGGCTAACCTTATATACATATACGCGAGGGCTTTAAAGCGCCTCTCGAATGGTAGGTAACCAATCACGTATCGTATGGTTATCGTAAGAGTCCGTTCGAGTCATACAATAGGAGCCAATCACAACCTCGTTGCTTATCGTACAGTACTGGGTTATCGGGGCTGTTATCTTTATGAGTCACGTACCACTATCACATGCTGTCGGCCCGGGGATACGAGCTACCCGGAGGCCAGAACGTAACATCACCCCCTTTTCAGGAAGGATGCCCTCATCCTAGTAACCCCTTTCTCGTCGGTATTCCTGGTGGTCGGGACGCTCCCAGAGGATTTCTGGGTCACCGAGCTGGCGCCGTTCCCTTTCTAGGCGTGCCAGAGCGTCGGCGCGGTGAAGGCAGGCCGCACATAGCGACCGCCGTCCGTAGAGGACTGCGATCCCTGCTTCGAGCTCCTTGATGCGTTGTTCGAGTCGCTGCTGATCTTGCGTCAGCGCTCGGTATCGGCGAACTTCTGCAATGATGGACTTATCTTGCAACGCCTGAAGGCACTGATCCATGACCGGTTGATGAGGATGCCCCCACTCGATCTTCTTCAGCTCTTCCTCCGTGTACTTGGGGGGTCTGGGTAGAACGGCCTGAGGACTTGCGTAGAACGGGGATACATATACCCGGTCTGTCCTGTCCGTTCCCAGGAGAATGATGGGGTCGTCGCTTTCGATAAATTGATACCACAGGGCTGGTCTAGTTACTCCCTGTATGGTGATAGGGGCTGGGATGTAATCGCTGCCGGCATTGCGCGTCCATCCCACCGGGGTCTTAGCCTCGAAGGGCTGCTTGAGTGGATCTTCTATGGGGTCTCGCCATTTGTGGCGCATGATGGGTTCCCCGCTGGTAGTGGCGGCAAATGGGGTGTCGTCGGGTAAGTGCTCGAATCGTCCATATGTGATATGGGGGTGCTCAGCTGGGTACAACTCGGTTTCTCGGTCCACCGTTCCGAACTCCTGAGTCGCGATTCGCGTAGCCTCCTTATTTCGGCGCACCGCTTCAGCAGCCTCTCGCGCCTCTCGGCGTTTGCGGCGCTTAGCTGCTCGTTCGTCCATGCTTGTGCCGTGTGCCACCACAGCTCCGCCGGTCTCTTCACTGTCGGCTTAAAGGCGGTAGCGTACTGGTAGGGGCTCGGTGTCGCTTGTATCCTCTCCCACGATGACAGGATTCTCGTAAGTTCCACGGCGACACTCCTCCTCGTCAGGAACGTTCCGCACTGTAAGCAGCCGGGGCTGTAGTGCACTTTCGGACAGTGTTGCCTGCGCAGGGCCGGGGAAGGCGCGCTCCACTGCGGCGAGTTCGTCTCGGGTAATCGGGGCAACCACTGTTCCCTCGTCTTCTGCAGTTGCATGGACCACAGCAGCTCCTTCTCCTGCGCTGTGGTCTCCGTCATCGTCAATGGTTTCCCATCCAAGGGCGGCGGTGTTGCCCGTCTCGTGGACACGCTGGAGTCGGCATCGGGCTTCGTCAATGGTGATGAGTCCCTCCAGTAACTCGGCTGAGAACACTTCTTCAGCGGTTTTAGTGGCATAGTAGGAAAAGTCCATGGGTGATGAGTGAGAGGTAGAGGAAGAGTGGGGTGGTGGATGGGACGACTCAGCAGTTTGGGTGTTTCTTAAATGTGTCCTTCCGTCGGAGTTTGATTGTTCGAACTCCCTTATCTTGTCTTCGGCAAAGATATCGGCTTTGTTGACCCACTGATTCTCCGAGTCGGGATACCCCAGCCACTTTACCAAGTATTGCCGCGTGCGTCTTCTGCCGAACAGCCGAGTGTCTAGAATCTTCTCGACCTCGTACTCCTCTTCCCCTTCTACAAGATCCGGTGGTGGACGTGCGAAATTTGGTCCGTGAATGGTGGTCTCGCGATAAGGTGTGAGCAAATCAATGTGAAACACCGGATGTATCTTCCATTGAGCCGGTAATTTCAAATGATAAGAGTACGGCGACATCACCTGGTCTACCATAAAAGGACCATGTCTCTTGGCCGCAAGTTTTGCGCTCGGTTGGCTGGTCTTGAGGTTGCGCCCATCTAGCCATACCTGGTCACCAATCTTGAATTTGGGCGTGTCCTTATGTTTGATCCATAAGGTCTGGGCCTTTGTTATCAGAGTTTGCGCCTCTCGCCGCGCTTCCTTGAGTTGCTCCATGCGCGTTGTTATCTGTGGGATAGGAGAGGGCTTATCCGTCCAATCAGCGTGAGGATGGTATCCCATGAGAAGTTCGAATGGGGACTTCCTTGTTATCTCGTGGGGCCACGAGTTGTGCGCGAATTCCGCCATTGGTAGATAATGAAGCCAGTCCTTCTGATGATAGTCCACTTGGAAGCGTAGATATTGCTCGAGCCACTGATTGGTCCGCTCTGATTGCCCATCTGTCCGTGGATGGTATGCTGACGAGATGTTCTGTTCGATCCCCAGCTGTCGACATAGTTCCCTTGCGAACCTAGATGCGAACCGGGGGTCTCTGTCCGATATAATTTTAGTGGGGAGCCCATATCGTGCAAACACGTGCTTAGCGTATAATTGGGCGGTTTCTTCTGCGGAGATGTCCTCGCAGCAGGGTATGAAGACCGCCGCCTTTGTACAGTCGTGGTCCGTGATCGTCAATATTGAATCATAACCTCCGGAGGAGGGAAGCTTGACGATGAAGTCCATGGCTACGACTTTGAATGGTTTTGCCTCCAATTTCGGGAATATTGGTTGTAGAGGTGCGCGTGTGGGTCATGTGTTGGCCTTATTTCTTTGGCACGCCGCGCATCCTTTTACGTACTCCACGATGTCTTTGGTCATTCCTGGCCAGAAGTAATGCCATGCTACCAGCATGCCAGTCTTGGTCATTCCTGGGTGGCCGTATACTGGTGGAGAGTGGTGAGCGTCGATAATCGCACGTTTTTCAGTTACTCCCCCGGTGATGACACGTCGTCCTTCCTTATACCATACCCCATCGATCTTCATTAGTCAGTGCGCATTGATCCAATGTTGAATCGTTGCTTCATCTTGCGCGTAGTTGCTATCCTCCCTGGCTTCTACCGATGTCGTGTTCGTGGTTCAGAGAAACAAGTGATCTGGGAGCACGACTATGTTTTGATTGTCGTTGTCTCCCGTGTCGTAGTCACTACGTCTTGACAGTGCGTCGGCGTGTCCGTTAGACCTTCCTGCAACGTGCTTTATTTTGATCGGGTATTCGGACAACTCTACTACTTCCCTTGCTATTCGACGGTTGATGTTTTGCGGGTTCCTCCAATATAGCAGGTTTGTGTGATCTGAGTGGACGATGATGTCGTGTGGGGACCCTGCTAGCAAGGGTTTCCAATGTTTGAGGGCTTCCACGATGGCTAGAAGTTCCAAGTCGTATACGTGGTAGTTGCGCTGGGCTGGGTCTAGTGTCTTTGAGAAGTACCCTATTGGGTGTTTCTTGTTGTCTTGCTTCCGCTGTAGGAGAACCCCTCCGATAGCATATCCCGACGCATTGACTTCTAGCTCAAACTGGTCTGTTAGTACGGGGTGTGCCAGTATTGGTTCTTGCGTTACTCGTGTCTTCAGTGTGTCGAACGCAGTTTGTTGTTCCTTGCCCCATTTCCATTCTTCTCCTTTTCTTGTAAGTATGTTCAAGGGGCGTGCGTGGTGTGCGAAGCCTCTGATGAAAGCGCGATAAAAATTGCAGAAACCGAGAAAAGAACGAACGTCCTTAACGGATTTAGGGATGGGCCAGTCGCGAATGCCCGCGATTTTTGCAGGGTCCATGCGTGTTACCCCCTTTTCAAGGATTACCCCCAGGTAATCCATCGCGGGTGTGTGGAACAGGCATTTCTCGAGTTTGAAGTAAAGGTCATGGTCTTGAGCGACCTGGAGTACGTCCTTTACTGCCGCAATATGGCCGTTGAGACCAGCGCAGGAGGCGATCCCTATATCGTCCATATAGACGCGAATTGTGGTCCCTAGGGGTTCGTGTTTGAGAATAGTATCGCGGTATATGAAGTTCATCATGGTTTGGAAAGTGGCTGGAGAGTTCGTTAGCCCGAAATACATAACCGTTGGTTCGAAGAGTCCATAGCGCATTTTGAACGCCGCTTTTTCCGTGTCACCCTCTTTGATGCGAACGTTGTTGTACCCCCAGCAAATGTCAAGTTTGGTGTACACATTCGCGTTGCTCAGGTCCATTATGAGGTCTGTTATGAGAGGAAGAGGGTATTGGTTCCGTACCGTTATGTCGTTAAGTTTTCGGTAATCTTGTACTGGTCGGAGTTTGCTGTCCTTCTTCTTTACAAAGAAGAAAGGGGATGCGTAGGGTGATTTGGAGGGTCGTATGTAACCCTTCTTTGTTTCTTCCGTAAGAAAAGTTTGCAACGCTTCGTCTTCCTGTCGTGTCAGTGGGTATATTTTGCAATCTAGCGCCGTTGGCGCGTTGGGTTTTAGTTCGATGGCGTGGTCCCACACTCGCGCAGGGGGAAAGCGGCGTGACTCTTCTTCGCTAAACAGGTTTTTGTATTGGTTGTATTGCGGCGGTAACACTGCTGCAGTTGTGTGTTGTTTTGCTTTGATCGCAAGTTCTGTAGCAGTGGTTCGTACGGTACATTGCTCTTCTAGTTTTCGGATGATGATATTCCGCTCCCCGCTCGTGAGGGTTTCTGTGGTGGCGGTGCTGATAATTGGCTGCCGTGTTATGCGAGGGTTTACGGACCGGATGACGACGGGTAGCATATCTTCACGTATTGTGGCGTATCTCCATGTGAATTGCGGTTCAAATGTGGCCAGCCACGGGTACCCTAGGACGATGTCCTCATTCCCGATGTCGGTGATAAGGAACCTCATTTCCTTGTGAATTCCTTTAGTGCATACGTCGAGGTCCACGTAATGAGTGATGGACCCCCCCTTTATTTTCCGTGTTGTCGATATTCCATATCTTTTGTGGCTTTTCCAGGGGAACCAGTCCCAGCCCCATTCGTTTTGCGAATTTGTGATTCATGAAGCAGTCGGTGGCTCCACTGTCCACTAATGCTTGTATGTCGGCCATAGCGTGATGCGTGCGAATCGAAACTGGGATATGCATAGATCGAAAACGCGTAGTTACTATTACAACATCACGAGAATGTATTGCCCTCACCCAGGCCGCCGGGTTCAGGTGCTTGAAAAATCCTCCCTCTCCCATATTCCTTTCATTACGAGCTCCTGGGTTTCGTCGCTCTTGTTGGCGATTGTCTGAAGTACTTGCACCGCCTCTTGCTGCGGTGTTAGGCTTGACGCGGCTTGAACTTGAACCGGTGGTGTTTGTGCTTGTCGTTGCTTTCGGGGCTGCGTACAATCGCGACTGAAATGTCCGTATCGCTGACAATTGTAACACTGTACTCCCCTGATATCACGGGGTTGTCCCCGTTGAATGTACCCTCCACGGGGTACGTACCGGCCTCTTGTTCCTTGGGTGTACTGACGAAAACCTGGGTTGTTTGGGCTTATTTCTTCGGACCCCACTACTGCAACAGCGCTGTTGTCGACCTCTCCACCTTGTGCCCTTGCCCTTGTGGATGTGTCCATTGCGTCGGGGTGTGAGAGGTGCGGTGGTGGAGCATATCCTCCCTGGTTTCCGGCACGGTTGCGGTACTTCTCTAGGTTTTTCTTGCCTTCGTTGAAGTGATTTTGTAAGTGGATGTACTGTTCTTGTCGCTTTAGAAGCGCTTGTTTCCATCCTTTGTAACTCTGTGGATTGTCAAGTGTATAGCATTGTTCGTAGAGCTTGCGCGGGAGTCCTTTTGTGAACACGTTGATGACCATTGGCGAATCTGCTCGGTAGCCAGCGCGCCGCACTAACTCTTCGAAGTGGGACACATACTTGTCAATATCCGTCCCCTGCATATATATTCCTTCTTGTAACGCCACTCGCACTTGTTCCTGTTCCATTGTATTTGTAAAGCAACGTTTGAAGCTTCGATACACGGCCTCCCATATCCTTTCGTCATCTTCGGGTATTCCGTTTGCGATTTGCAGCGTTAACCACCTGGTGTGGGTGGTAATCCATTCGTTGAGGTCGTCTCCTTCCAGGAAGGTGAGAAAGAGGATAGCACGCGAATATGCTTCGCGCATTGTCTGCGTGTGGCGATTCATGCCCCTATACAGCTCCCACTTGGTGAGGAACATTTCAGTAGCTTTTCTGTCACCGCGAAATATGGGAGGTGGCTGCCCTTGTAATTTGTTGTAATCCCCTCTTCCATTGGGGTCAGCTCCTGGTGGGCCTCCACTTCCACCTCCGCCTCCGCCCCCGCCTCCGCCCCCGCCTCCGCCCCCGCCTCTGGGTGGCGGTGGTCCCCCTGCGGGCGGTCGTCGGGGTGGTACTCCTCCAGGGTAGCGTCCCGGAGGTCCTCCTCCTCGGGGAATGTTAGCGGGTACTCCCTCACCTTCCACTCGTTGTCTTGCCAAGTAACTCCATACTCGGCTTTGTTCCCTGTCTGATGGAGGGTCAGGTTGGTCGGGTCCGTACATTTGCTGGTTTGCTAGTTCATCGAGCGTCAAGTGATGTCCCGTGTTTGGGTCAATGACCCGTTCTTCTGGTTGAAGCGGTGTAGGCGCCCTTTCTTCTTCGCGTTCTCCCTGTAGTCTTCGCTCGGCCAGTCTGTCGGCGAGCCTGTTTTCTTCTTCCGTATAGGTGCGTGTTTCCGTAGCCATGGCTGCTGGGGATCGAATGGTGATCTGTTCTGCTTGTGCGGCTAGGGAGTTAATATGTATCTCTTCAAATCGTCGTCTCTGCTGCTCTTCCTCGGCGTCTGGACGATCCCCTACTTCGTCTTCTGTTGTGGTTTGGTCGGTATCTTCCAATGGTGCAGGCGCACTGTCGTCTTCCACCCCGTCAATTGGTCCCCACTGGTCCCGATGTACTACTTCGCTTCGTAGGATGTTGCAACCGTACTCTGCTCCTGTGGGTCGAAGTACGTCCCACCTTTCCCTGCGAGGACTCCAAGCAACTTCTGTCCAGCACGTATGTTCGAAATTGAACTCAACTGGGTAGATCCTTGATGGTCTTGTGGGTATGTCTACCCAATATCCGGTAACGTTGTCGACTGTTCCCCACCACGCGTTTCTGAGATAACAGGTGGGAACGTTTCGATCTCCTCTTCGTTCGATGGAGTATTGCGCGAATACCCAGCTATCTGCAGTTGTTTCGGTCGCCACGATGGGAGCTTGGTCTTAATGTTACATGTCTATCGGCACGTGACTCGACTTGAGTGACAAGAGGCGACACAACTGGTTGACGACTTAGCGATATGACGGCCCTCGATGGCACGTGATCACGAGAGTGTAACAGCAAGTCTTATTCGTAAGACAATACTGACTCCAAGATAATGACGACAAGGCAGACTCCTACCAAAAGGAGTGCGAGACTTAGGCTAATGGCAAAGATAGGAAGATGATCGGGATAGATTCAAGAAGACCAAGCTGCGGACTACGGTGCAGCTCGGCTAACCTTATATACATATACGCAAGGGCTTTAAAGCGCCTCTCGAATGGTAGGTAACCAATCACATATCGTATGGTTATCGTAAGAGTCCGTTCGAGTCATACAATAGGAGCCAATCACAACCTCGTTGCTTATTGTACAGTACTGGGTTATCGGGGCTGTTATCTTTATGAGTCACGTACCACTATCACATGCTGTTGGCCCGGGGATATGAGCTACCCGGAGGCCAGAACGTAACATATTGTGTGATTTGTTGTTGCCCCCCCTTTCCATCCCAGAGTCGAAGCACTCATCTTCCTGGTTACTCCTTTGTGTTTTCCCATTGGTATCTTCTTTCTGTGAACTGATTTTAATTGATTTCTAGGTCACATCATATATATGCCTGTTGGGCCTCTGCTGGTGAGTGGCGACCTGGATTCGTAAGTCGTCCTTCTCCCACCCTTTTTTCCATATTCCACCACTGGCACCTCCCTCCCTCCCTATTTCTTTGACACCCGCACTGTCCGACGCAATGTTTCCCTCTTCCTGCAAGCCACCCCTCATGGGGTGACCTTGACTCTTGTCTGGTTGCCTTGGTGGGAGCATTCGATGCAAACCCCCCTTCGACCTTGTTCCGATTTGGATGCTCGTCTATTTGCAACCTACTCCTTGTGGGGCAGCTTCAAATGGCCGTCTGGTTGCCATGACTTCACACAATGAGGTTGCTTCGTAGCGGTGACTGCGCTCCGACAACCAAGGTGAGTTTTCACTCTCCTTTCCATCCATCATCTGTCTTGTCTCTCCTTCCACCCCAACCTTCTTGTTCATGGTTGCTATATCTGACCCCTCTACTGCTAGGCATTCACCTCCACTTGGGAAGTCTCAGAATATTTTTTGTGGCTCTCCACCACTACTACAGTTTGTGGCCCCAACCGTTGGTATGTCGTCACTTGAAATTCAACCATTTCCTTCCTCACGCCTACTTTATTGTAAGGTGCAAGTGGGGAGTTTCCCCATGTCTACAGGTCTATCCCTCTGTCTGGTAACGTCCAGGTCAGTGCTCTGATTACTTTTCTATGCATGGCCAAGCTCTTCAACACCTCAACTTAGCAGCCCCAATGACCCCTCCCCTCCTGCGTGGCCCTTGAATATACGGAAATGACTGTCACAGCATATTTTGAGATGATCCGGTGGAATCTATTGGTCAACGTTCGGTGTTCCCCCCACCACCTTGTCCATCTTGTCTGGTATATTTTCCTCATTTCCACATGGCACCCTTCGCGAGCAACCTCGACACGCCGTCTGGTTGCCTCAGTGGGGAGTTGCTCGTTGTTGCGAACCATCACGGGTGTGTCTCACTCCGTTTATGGAGGTCAGCAGGTGAGTACCCACTTTCATTTTTCTCGACATTGTCTACGTGTTGTCCACTCTTTCCACGCAATTCCTCATTTCACCCACAGATTTCTAGGCCTTAGGCGCTTGGGGTGTTGCTTTGTGCCTTCCCTTCCACTGTCACCGTGGTGCGATCATCAAGTCTCTTTGACCAGATTGTCACCACTGGAGGATGTATGGCCTGTGGCAAGAGGAAAGTGGGACTGAGTGATGCAGGTTCATTTATTGTAATGATAAGTCATGGGGTCAGGGGGGTTATGAGTAGGGAAAGGAAGCTAGAGTTTGCACACATTCTGAACTTGTCTGTGGAACATTGTGTCTGTTGTGTAGTAGTTCAGATGTTGAGATGTTGACTTGGGATGTTCTGATGTTAGATGAATGTTATGTGTTATGTTGTTGAGATCTCTTGATGTCTTCAGTTGTTGACTCTCGACGTTCTGATATCAGATGTCGGGCTGAATGTCTCCTCAATGAAATGTTAGGTTTAATGGGTATTATATTAGGAATATGAGTTGCAATGTGATCAAGATGAGTAGCCCGAATTCATTGGCAATGAATGTGCGAAGCACATTCAAAGTTTACAAGTAGATATATTTACAATATATTTACAATGTATTTGCCGGGATAACACTTTCTTTATTGTAGAGTACATTATAAATAAGTTCACACTGTCTTGCATGACAACATCTTAGACATTTCTCAAATATATTTCTCATAAAATTAACATAAAAATCCACATAACATTATACTCTGCCCACAGTGACAACCACTTGATCATACTCTTCAGGATATCACTTGCAAAGATGGTCTCAGAGGTTTCAGTTCCCAGTGCTTCTCCTATAAAAAATAATTGGCTATGCTACTGGGTACTTTGTTCTTGTTGGTGCCGTGAACTTCACTGTTAGTTTGTTAGAAGATGGAGTTGTGATGAAAAAACCCATGCTTACGCACATAGGTTGCAAACTTTCAGTAGCTTCTCATTGTCCTTCGTGGCATTGGGAAATTCAATTTCGGTGAAGAAGTGCAAGACATTGTGGGCCACATGACGGCTGGCTGGCTGGGACTTACTACCCTGGGGAACAAGTTCATGTGTGTGGTCTGAAGGGCCAGGTGCGTCAGGTGTATCATCATCGTCTTCTATACCCCAAAGGCTAAATTCTTCGTCATTGTGAATTGAGTCAAGTTGGGTACTTGTAGCCTAGTTTGGTCAGTAACTCCCAAAGTGTGCAGAGGTTCTGGGGCTCACCTTTTTTTGGTGGATCTGAGACAGTGCCTTAGACTCAGAGTTGGATTGTTCACCCCTTTGGCCAACCATGACCTCAGACATAGATGATGGTAAAAGGGGCCATTTCATCTTGCTGGGAAAGCGTCGAGTCATGAGTAGGGAGAGAAAATGGGGGTTGAAGGTCAAAAAGCAGCGTGCTGCTTATGTTTTGAGACTCTGATCCGGTCAGGTGCACTTCACAAGGTGGTATGTTGGTAGATTACGTCCACTATCCCTGAGGAGAGACGAGAGACGAGTGGGTAAGACAAGTAAATGAACAGGTGAGGAGGCAAGAGCATATTATGTGATATGTTGGATGGCATAGGAGCGACAGCACTGTAGAATTCAGTAGATACAAGGACGAAGTGAGACATACTAGTAATCTGTAGATAACACGAAGCAGTGGTGTAGCAAAGCGGGCAGACAACCATGTGCATGATCCAATGGTGAGGGAAGATAAGACAAACAGAGAAGGCAACAAACAAATGAATAACAAGCAAGTCGCTTGAGTGATGATGGCGCAGATTATGTGATCAATCAGACATGTTGGACAGATGTGGGAGACTCATTCAACAGGACATAGAATTCAGTGGACATAATAGAAAGACTGTAAAATGTAGTTCGACGAGTGACACAGTATCTAGGCACTTCCCGACTGCTTTCCCACCGGCAGAGGACCAAATACACCATTTTCTTTGGCTGCTGACCTTGACCTCTTGGTGCCAGTTTGCAGGCTGGTCTCCATTTCACAAGACATTGAAAGTGGTTGGGGATTGGCAGTGTCATTGTCAGGCCAACCTGGTGTCTTGAGTGCCTTGTTGATCATATTGAGGATAATTTTATGATCTTTTAAACACTCCATCAATGCATCGTATTCTCGTATCTTGTCCCCTAAGGAAACAGGGGACTCAGGCATGCCACTTCTGTCTGTCTCTGCCTTGATAGCCAAAGGGTCAAACCCTGAGACTTCAGATGGCCACTACCAGTGACGGATGCTGAGGGTCTTCTTCAGGCTGTTGAGTAAGTTGAGAACGATGGGGTTCTGTTTGAGTTCAAGACCTGAAATCGGGTCTTTGGTTTGCATGAAGTATAGCTTGTTTCGACCACCACTGTTATTGTAAACCCTAGGACTCATCGTCTTCTTGAGGAAGTACAAGCAATCTCCAATATCCTAGGAACTTGGCATATATAAGATGACAACCCAGAGCATCACCCAGAAGGCAGACTCAAGGTTATGAATGAATGTGTGGGGAATTGAGGATCGTTGGACAAGATCTGCGGCCATGAACTGCCACGTTCCCTGGTGAGATGTCAGGGCTTGGGAGGCGTGCTGCATAGGACGTTTTACTCACAGTGCGCATATACTGACATGCGGTATTGCTTTTGTGCAGGTCGATGACCTTGGAGAGATCCCAATCAATCAGCATGCCACCTCTGATGTTGGGTTCATCATTGTCAACAATCATAATATTCCCAGCACTGATGTCTTGATGAAGAATGCCAGCATCAAAAGCAGCCTTGTAAGCTATAAGGTGAGTCAGTTTACATTGCCTAAATGCAAACATTGCCAACTCACCAACTAAAGAAGTGTGAATCACATTCACCACCTCCCAGCTGCGGCTGAACCTCTCCAGCTTACAGCTGATTGTATCCAGAACCAAACAATAATGGCAGTGAGGCGTGAGTTGCAAATGTCCCCCACATGTGCCAACAAACTCATGCATCCGGGATTTGTGATGGATGTCATCACCAACATCACCAGCGCATGAGCAAAATGGGATGTTGGGAACTGAGTTTTGATGGAGCTTTGTGTAAATCTCACCTTCTGGTGTGACACTGTCCAGTAAGACCCACCAGGAGTCTTTCAGAAGAACGCACTTCTTCCTTCGGACGTCATAAGCAACTGATGTCCGAGTCCAGTGGCCAGCTGGGGTGTTGGGTCGAGAATAGGGGCCACAGATGATATAACAGCTTGATTGTTGTGGGTCAGTGGGATTGGCAACAGTTACGGCAAGAAGCGACTTTGCACTGGTTAAGTGTCATGAATGTACGATTTTATTTTCATTTTTCATCACATGACCTTTCCTTTTGCCCTATGCCCACACCCCTTTTCTATTTATGTTGCTTTCTTATTGTTCTGCTGCACATGACCATGGGATGGCATGTGCTCTACTTTATGACTTGGAGTGCCTATTGTTCATGGCACATGACTCCTTATGACT
>WTXK01000449.1:0-36061 GCA_025769895.1 Lactarius psammicola | reverse complement strand
ACATCAGTTATGACTATGATGGTCAGGCGTAATTAGTCATGGACTACTCGTATCAGTCAGCAGTGGAGCTTGCTTATCACATTAATATAGTATTGACGCGTTCCTAGGATAGCTGTACTAGGGTTCGAGCTAGTTACACTATTGGTTACTTTACATTCGGGAGGAGCTTGAAAGCCCTCGTCAACTGTATATAAGGCTCATTGTTCAGACCATGGATCCCATCCTGGTCTTCTCAATACCACCACTATTGTTCGCGACCTAGGATGCCAACTTCCTTTCCCTTCATATCTCTCTCTTACTCTCGTCCTAGCCTTTGTCTTCGGAGTCGTACTCCTTGTGAAGACATCGAGAGCGAAGACATTCGACGCCGTGTACTAGAAGAGTCACGTGCTATTGTCCTCACGTTAAGTCACACTTCGTGTATCGGACCACACTCAGTCATAGTCATCGCCTTCATTAGCCTAAGTCAGGCAACGTTGTTGTGGCAACGTAACATTAAGACCAGGATCCTTCAAAGTGGCGTTGACTACAAGAGACCGCTGGGGCATCAACCGAACCTTTAGGCCCTACATCATCGAATGACGTGGAGAACGCAACGTACCACAAATCTATCTAGGAGCTGCCCGTTGGAGAACCATCAGAGGAGACACCGGATATTACGTAAATATCCCTACAAGACCATCAGTGGTACCAGTTGAGTTCAACTTCGAAAACCTTTGTTGGGTGGAAATTGCTTGGAACGCACCACAGAATCATTGGGACGTATTACGACCCGCAGGATAGAATATCGCTGCGACATCCTGAACTGACATACAGACACGAGGCAATTGGGGTCCCATCAACGGACAAGACGAAGCAAAGCAAACGCACAGGTCATAGGACGCCTGCACCATCAGAAGCCAGCGAAGAAACTGCTGAAGACGACGAAAGCGAAAGCGAACAGCAAGAAGCAGCAATTGAAGAAATAACAGAACTTGCAGAACAAATTGCAATCTGCGACGCAGCTGCACCAATAGAGACATTATCCCAGCACCACTAGCTGAGTATCCAATCCCATCACAATGGCTACAATGACGGAACCAGTACAAGTATGCGTGGAGCATCCGTACAAGACCAAGGCATCATTGACCCTAACACGGGACATCGGGTCATGCAAGACGGACAGAGAATAACCGACGACGATTGCGCTATACCGCCGTAGGACCAGACAGAGATGACCTCCCAGTGAAGAAGGAAGAGGTGGATTTCAAGGAAGGGGACCACCTGAAGACCCAGAAAACCCATGGAACGGAGGAGACCTACCTGATGGACGCTTCCAAGAGGAGGAAGATTCCCAGGAGCACCTGGAGGAGGTGGAGGAGCACCTGGAGGAGGAGGAGGAGATCCCAACGCAGGACTTAACGTGGCATAGGAGCCGCGATCAGATAAGTTCATTGGCAACCCCCTGTCACGTTCACTGGTGATCGCACCAAGACAGAACAATTCCTAACGCAATGGGAACTATACTGGGGGGTCAACAACAACAATCCCGTCATGATAAACCCCTATCAACGAAGCATGCTGTTCTTTACCTTTATCCAAGGAGATCTCGTCAACGAATGGATCGTTGCAATGGCCAGATGGATTGGCGATCAAGTACGACACAACGGAGTCCTCAGCACCAACGAATGGCTGTGGAACGAAATAGTAACTGCCTTTAGAAGATTTGCCAACACCCTTGAGAGGGAACAAGCCCATACCATACTGAAGAGGGGCATCAAGATGCAAGGAGGTGATGTAGATGCCTATGTCACATTATTCGAAAACTGCACGACAAGCAGGATACCGACTGGACTCGGCTCTTACAATCGACTTCTTTACCAACAGATTACCAAGAGGATTGTATGAAGCCTGTTACAGTTTGACGAACCTCAAACATATGCGGAATGGAAGAACGCAGTCCTGAACAGACAGGAGAAGTACATTCATATGAAGGCCCGCCTAGATCAAAAGTGCGGGAAGGTCTAACAACGAACATGGATCCCACATGCCGGAGGATTCCGACGTACCAATGATCCAATGCGATGGACACATCAGCAGGAAAACCAGAGGAAGACTCGCAGATGCAGAAGAAGTACTTGAACAATACGAACGACAAGACAAACCCCGCAACCCACCGTTCACACCCAGGCAGGGGTTCATACAACGCGGCAACCGTCGTGACTTCAGGGAAGTGACCTGTTATAATTGTCAAAAGAAAGGTCACATCAGTCGCCAGTGCACCGCACCACAACAAAGCAGGGGCAGATATGTCGAAGCATATGAAGACGAGGAGCCAAGAGTGGCCGCCACGAGCAATAGGCCCATAACCGCACAAGAACGCGCTGATCAATTCCTCACCGGAGTGTCTAAAGATATGGATGAAGTAAAGGATATTGTATTTAAGAAGCTTTGGGAGGAGGGTTTTCCGAGCGCCTGAACCCATCGGCCTGGGTGAGGGCAGTATGTTGTAACTCTGTGATAATGACTCGTTTCCGTTCTCTACGAATTCCAGTTTTCGATTCACAAGTTACGCAATGGCCGACAAGAAAGCACTAGTGGACTCAGGAGCCACTGACAATTTATAAAACCCGCGTTTGCACGACGCATGGGCATTGGAATCCAATGATTAGATAAGTCGCGAAAAATATGGAATGTCACGATACCGAAAATAAAGCAGGACTTATCACGCACTATACGGATCTCAAAGTTCTCCACATGGAAAAGAACAAGTCATGAGGTTCCTGCTCACGGATATTGGTCGAGAAGACCTCATCTTCGGCTACCCCTGGTTGGCAACCTATCAACCAATGATCAATTGGCGTAATGCCACTATCGATACCAAAATAACACCTACCATACTTCAAACACTCCGGGTAACACCGCTACGGACAACCATCACAAAAGCCATTACCGAAGAGAAAAAAACAAATTGTACAAACTGGAGCTGGAGGAAATACAAGCACGAGGGGCCCACGGATATGGCCATACAAGCCGGCCAATACACCAAAGCAGCCGAATTGCCACCCGAATACGCTGAGTTTTCCACCCTATTTAGTGAACAAGCATCACAACGATTTCCACCCAGTCGTGCATGGGATCATGCTATCGAATTTAAGAAAGGAACACTGGACGCCGTGGACTGTAAAGTCTATCCCATGACTCAGGACGAAGACAAGTCACTTAAGGAATTCCTGGACGAACAACAAAAGAAGGGATACATCAGACCATCAAAATCCCCCTGCGTCACCTTTCTTTTTCATTAAAAAGAAGGATGGCAAACTTCGACCAGTGCAGGACTATTGACGGATAAACGACATGACTATACGCAATCAGTACCCTCTCCCTCTTATTGACGACCTCATCCTCCTCTACTTAGTAATGCTACCATCTATACCAAGTTGGATATTAGGGGGTATAACAACGTATGCATCAAAGAGGGGGATGAAGGGAAGGCAGCGTTCAAAACGCGTTATGGACTTTTCGAACCAACGGTGATGTTTTTCGGCCTAACCAACTCCCCGCGATGTTCCAGGCATGATGAATCATATCTATAGGGATGTTATCGCCAAGCATGACCAATTGGGCACGGCAATACGGGTATACATGGACGACATCAGCATCGCTACAAGGACAAATCTACAAGGGCACGTTCAGCCGTCAAAGATGTCTTGGCAGTAGCAAAGGAACACACTTATACTTCAAATTGGAAAAATGTCTCTTCCACCAGCCGCGGATGAATTACCTGGGGGTAATCCTTGAAAAGGGGGTAACGCGCATGGATCCCGCCAAAATTTCGGGCATCCGCGACTGGCCAACGCCTACTACGGTTAAACAAGTACGCTCATTCCTCGGCTTTTGCAACTTTTACCGCTTTCATCAAAGGATTCTCAACACATGCACGAGCTCTCCACAAACTTACAAGAAAAGACATGGAATGGCAGTGGACGGAAGCAGAAGACAAAGCATTCAACCACTCAAAAACCGTCACAAGAGAACCAGTACTAGCACATCCCAGTCTTAAAGACCAGTTCGAGTTAGAAGTCATGCATCTGGTACGCAATCGGAGGAGTACTACTACAACGCAAAAATGATGGTAAAAACACCCTGTTGGATACTTCTCTGACGTTGAACGCAGCGGAACGCAATTATGACATCTATGACCTAGAACTGCTGGCAATAGTCAGAGCGTTGCGACACTGGAGACCATTACTGGCAGGCTCACCTCACAAAGTCAAGGTATTTTCCGATCACATGAACCTGCAATATTGGAGATCACCGCAGAAAATCAGTTGAAGAGTAGCCAGGGAAGTACAGGAACTTATGGAGTACGACATTGAAATTCACCACATAAAAGGGACAGCAAATGGGCGCGCCGATGCACTATCACGACGACCAGACTACGACCAGGCGAACATGACAACGAAGATGTCACAGTACTCCCTAACCACCTATTCATCAGGGCAAGTACCACCGAAGCCACCCAGCCTTAGTTCAAATTATCACACCGAAGAAATGGAAAGAACGGACCCAATATACCAGCAAAGCGAAGATATACTGAAACCATGGGTTGACACTCATCATCTTAAAAGGATAGAAGGAACCTGGTATAAAGATGGCAGACGCGTGGTCACTGGAGGACTTCATGACCGACGAACGATTATCAAAGCGCATCATGACTCACCAGTGTACGGACATCCAGGAATTGCCAGGACAACACAACTCACTTCACGGAATTACTGGTGGCCTAATATACACAAAGATGCAATGGAGTACGTAAAGGGATGTGCCGAGTGCCAACGTCACAAGATAAACAATAGACCAACGAAGGCACCATTATCACCTATCTTCCCGGTGCCCGAAGCTATGCCATTTGCCACTATCGCGCTGGACTTCATCACTAAACTTCCCTTATCTCAAGGATATGACTCAATCCTCACGGTAACTGATCACGACTGTAACAAAGCGGTGGTCTTCATCCCCTGTAATGAGGAGATAACAGCCGAAGAAACGGCAGGACTTTATGCCAAGCACGTATTCACCCGATTTGGACTACCCACAAAGATCATCAGCGACCGAGATCCCCGTTTGCATCAAAATTCACACGAGAATGTGCAAAATCCTTGGCATCAGTCAAAATGTGTCAACGGCGTATCATCCACGCACCGATGGACAGTCAGAGCACCAATCAGTGGCTGGAACAATATCTGCGGTTCTGGACCAATGAGCGGCAAGATAACTGGTATTCTTATCTACCAATGGCAGAATTCACGCACAATCAATGGCCTCACGAGATAATGTGGAAGTCCCCTTTTGATCTCCTTATGGGATATAACCCACGCGCTGATTGGATTGATAGACCATCACCAATCCCACAAGTGTCACTTCGGGTAGACCAATTCAAAGAAGCCCGAGAAGACGCTAAGGCACTGATGGAACAAGCACAAAGGCTATGGATCAAACACAAAGATACGCCAGGGTACAAGATAGGAGACCTCGTGTGGCTAGAAGTACGCCACTTACGTACAAATCAACCAACTGCCAAGCTTGCGCCCAAGCGACACGGGCCTTTTAAAGTTGTTCAGGTGATGTCTGCAGTCAACTATCGACTAGAACTTCCCACGCAGTGGAGCATTCACCCAGTGTTTCATATCGATCTTCTCACGCCTTATCGTGAAACGGAGACACATGGTCCGAACTACCAGCGCCCACCTCCAGAATTGGTAGATAACGAAGAAGAATATGAAGTCGAGAAGATTCTAGACTCTCGGCGATTTGGCAGAAGACACAAACTCCAGTATCTTGTCAAATGGAAGGGCTATCCAGACTCCGACAATCAGTGGGTCGATAAGGATGACGTATTCGCCGATAAGGCGATAAGGGAGTTTAAAACTTTAAACCCAGCTGCAGAAACGCATATAAGTCGAGCTCACATCGCTAAGTCCTCTCATCCCACTACCACTACTACTCCCACCAACACATCTTTACCATCGTCATATGCAATGTCCTCTTACTACTGCGGCACCCCGACGCGTGTCTTTGGAGCCGAACTGACGAAGGACTTCTATCCCTCGAGGCCGCACAGAGCATACAGTGCGCCGCCATCAAGGCCGAAACCAACGGAGGAGCTCCAATCACCCACCAAGAAGTTGCAGAAGTACTACGTCGATTCCCCAACCCAGCGATGAGCCCAATGTCCACTCCTCCACTTCAGCAACTGGTGCTCACTGTGCCAGATGGAGGGGACGTACGAGGTACAGGAAGTGGACGTACGATCACCCCACTGACCAAGCCATGGAAGAGGAGGACGAAAACAGTGGGGGCCGGCCGACTCTTGCAAGTGCCTCCAGAAGTGGCGCAAGACTGCGGATGGGGAGTGGAAGAGGATGGCCAACGTCTGGCGAACCGAACAGTTCGCACGTGCAGTGGAGAAACGACAGCAGCAGAAGGCAGCGAGGCTAGCAGAATTTATGAAGAAGAGGACCAGTATTACCCAGCTGAGCACCCCCAGATCTCCTACGGCAGTATAAACGATGACACGCCCCATGCAGTGACTACCACCGTAGTAATATCTATCGGGAGGATGTTCACTTGGGCCGAGTGGTCATGCACTCAGCAATGGGAGACCTCCGCACCAAGAAGGACCCACCGCCAGGGTTCTGGGAGAATAAGGGCGCCCACTGGATCGCATTCCCAATAACTGTCAATGGCGTCACGCGCCAAGCAAAATACGTGCAGACCATAATGTGTCCCAAACCCCATTGTTCTTGGGGTGATAGATGAGTCAGATCTTGTCTATCCGCAGCCCCTCTATGCGGCCCCCACGTACTCAATGCACCAACGCCCGGTCTACTCTCATTACCAGCTGACCCCCTCGAGTCGCAACATGAAGACAAGTGGATTGTGGACAGGTGCATTTGGGACCTGCATGACGACACACTCAAAGCAGAGGTCCACCGTTACAGGACCTTGATAGACAAACAGAAGAGGGTGGAGACACACATGTAGAGTTGGAACGGGGCCTTCAGACAGGAACAGAGAGGGTCGATGATGGATCCAGAGGAAGTATGGGATCATGTGGAACGCGGACGTCCCACCTGAAAAGGGGGTGATGTCACGGACTGACCAAGACACTGACACATCAGTTATGACTATGATGGTCAGCGGTAATTAGTCATGGACTACTCGTATCAGTCAGCAGTGGAGCTTGCTTATCACATGTAAGATAGTACGATGACGCGTCCTAGGATAGCTGTATTAGGGTTCGAGCTAGTTACGCTATTGGTTACTTTACGATTCAGGAGGAGCTTGAAAGCCCTCGTCAACTGTATGTAAGGTTCGCTGTTCAGACCATGGATCCCCATCCTGGTCTTCTCAATTCCACCATCATTGTTCGCGACCTAGGAGTGCCAACTTCCTTTCCCTTCATCTACTTTTCCCTTCTTCTACTCGTCCTAGCCTTTGCCTTCAGAGTCGTACTCCACGTTGAAGACATCAGAGCGAAGACACCTTCGACACCGTGTACTAGGAAGAGTCACGCGTTCTTTATCCTCACGTTAAGTCTTGACACTTCGTGTATCGGATAGTGCTTAGTATCAGTCAACGCCTTATCTCGCGCCTAAGTCAGGCAACGTTGTTGTGGCAATGTAACATGCTTCATACCAAGAATGCTCTTCATCAAATGCATCACCCAATCTTCCTTGCCCGGGACTTCAAAACCTTCGGGCCGCTCCATGTACATTGTTTCATTCTCGGGCAGGACTCCATGCAGGAAAGCTGTTTTGATGTCGAACTGTTGCAAATCCCAGTCAAGAGTAGCGGCAAGGTGGAGGATGGTGCGGAATGACTCGAGGCGGACAGTTGGCGCAGTGGTTTTGTCATAGTCGATGCCCCATCATTGGGCAAAGCCCTTGGTGATGTACCGTACTTTATATCGGATGACTTTCCCGGTGTCATCGCGCTTCTGCTTGAAAATGAGTTTGCCTTTGAGGGGACGACGGTCGCGTGGGACTTCTGAGCGAGGTACAAGGACAAAAACTTTCAGGTCTTCAAGACTCTTCAGCTCTTCTCGACCGCTGGCGATCCAAAATTCCTGTTCCGGGGAAGCCAGTGCCTGTGCCCAGGACAGTTCATTGTCCGGTTCCACTGTGGGTTCAAGGGAACCGTCACTGAGGGCGGCTAATGCTTCATCAACACTTAGGGGTTCATCTTCAAAGAGGAGGTCAGCATGAAGCAGGTCATGTGTGTCACGTACGTCAGAATATTCAGACAGTATGGCCAGGGCATGATCGGGTTGAGGTGTGAGGGGACCGCTGTGCACATGTTACGTTCAGCCGAACGTCTGCCTGACTGAGGCGTGTGGTCCCTTGTATTTGATAAAGAGGAAAGTCTTGCATGTGTCGACCTGCTGGAATACGACTGTCGGTACGTTGACGTCCTTCTTCAGACAGGAATTAGAGTCGATAATGAATAGAGAGAATCCCGCTTTAGGACTATAATGGAGGAGCACACAAGTAGAGGAGAAATCCCGAGGAAACTAGGCTGATTGTCCAAGAAGTCAAAGCTACCGAATACAAGTGAAGGTAGCGCAGTACTTATACTACTATGATCTAGTATTAGAACTCCTCTTGAATGTGAAACCGATATAAGGGAACCAATAAGGTATCAGCGATAAGGGTGAAACATAGAACAAGTCCATCAGAACAATACAGTCAGGAACTGATCCATGAGGCGATCATGAGACAACAATGAGGCGAAACACATGCCACAACCATCAGATAAGAAACCACAAGACCCGTCACCTGTCAGGGCCATCAAACACATGTCCGATCCTTCCATCATCTTCCAGAACCTTCTAGGCTTCGTCACGTGACTTGATCACGTGACTACTAGTCTTCCAACATAGACATTATCGTCGTCTTCATCCGATACCCAGTCGGCTATCATTCACCGGACTTCTTCTTCTTCTCCTTCGTCTGGAGAGTCTTCATCTGTCCGCTCCTGCGTCATGTGCCATAACTCTTGCTTAGTCATGCCCCATGGCCTTGTCTTCGCAAGTGTCGTAGGCGGGTTCATAACAGCACACTCCTCCTGGCGGCGAGCCCCGGACGCCCATGCCTGGGAGATTGCAGCAGCAAGGCACGGTCCATGGCGTAGGCCATCATCTGTCACAAAGCGGGTCAAGTGAACAGGAATGCGGGAAGATCGTCGGTTTGGAGGTGGGGGGGGAGGGGGGGGGAGGGGGAGGGGGAGGGGAAGGAGAGAGAGATGAAAGTGGGGATAAAGGGGGAAGGGGAGGAAGTTGGGACAGAGTGGGGAGGTCAGGATTAACGGTGATGTTTCTGTTGTTCGGTATTGAGTTGTTGTTATTGTCATTGATGTTGTTGGTTACAGTATTGCTATTTATATTGTTAGAAGTAGGATTGTACATATTATTTGGTGCTGTGAATGTTTGGGGTGATATGGAAGGTATTGTACATGTATCAGGGGGAAAGAAGTCATCGTCAGGGACATCATGAGAAGATGAGAAGGGGGGGTGGGGGGTTGAAGTATCGTATTGCACGATAGAAGGACCGGGTGTTTCCCAAGAAGGAACAGAAGGTGGCGCGGAGGTGCCTAGTATAGTACCTGGAGATAAGGAGGAAGGTTCGGAATCTAAGTGTTCTGTGAAGGAAACGTGATAAGAGTTGAAAACGCGAGAAGTAGAAGGGTCCCAAAGCCTGTAGGCTTTGGAGTGGGGAGCGTACCTGATCAGGACACAGGGGAAGGAGCGCTGATACAGTTTGGGAAGTGCAGGTGTGTGAAGGGCGAACGCGCGACAGCTGATCTCCCTGAGATGAGACAGAGAGGGTTTACGGCCGAACCAGAGTTCGTAAGGGGTCTTGCCATCGTTGGCAGTGGAAGCAGTGAGTGTCGTGAGATATGCGGTGGTGGTGCAAAATTCATCCCAGAGGAAGGCTGGAGCATTGCAGGCGAGGCGCATAGTGCAAGCTTTTCTGAGGATAGTTCTGTGAAGTTGCTCCGCTCTTCCATTATGCACTGACGTATAGGGGGCCGTCAGTTGGTGGTCAATGCCTTCGGCGTGACACCACTTGCGTGTATCATTGGAAACGAGTTCTCCATTGTCGGAAACGAGGATCTTAAGTCTGTCGCCTGTTTGAGTTGTCACAGCTTTATGCCAAGTTTGGATCGCTTCACAGGCTTCACTCTTAGCACGCAGGGGGATGCTCCACACGTAACCGGAGAAATCATCGATTAGGTTCATTGAGTAGCAACTTCTGGTTCGAGAAGGGACGGTCATTGGTCCACATAGGTCCACAAACACTCTTTCCAGACGTTTCTTGGCTTTAACACCCTCCCACGTTTTCAGCACGGATGATCGCGACTGTTTGCCCACAGCACAGTGATCACATCTAGGAGGAAAGGAAGACAGGTCGATCGGCATACCTTCAGACACACTGCTCTTGGCCATTTCAATGATGGTTCGGGTGTTGCAGTGACCGAGGCGACAGTGCCAGGTTTCAACGTCAGGAATTCTAGTGTAGAAAGCCACAGGTAAGCTGGATGGTTTGGTACGGTGGGTGTTGGGCATTTTGGTCGAGAGTGTGTACAGGCGTTTAGAGGCAGAAATCGTGCCCCGGATGAGAACAGTGTTGCTTTTGTTTGTTATCCAGCAGTCGATGGAGTTGAAGTGTGTCGTGTAGTTGCCGCTCCTGTTGAGGGCGAGGATGGAAATCAGACGGACGGACAATTCGGGAATATAAAGGACATTTGTGAGCTTCAACTTATGTCCACTGGTGATGTGGAGGTTGATGTCACCAACTCCGACAGCGTAAACCGCAGACCCAGCTAGCCCTTTTACGGGGTGGCAAGGGATGCGTTTGATCGATTTGAAATCTGATGCCTCAGGTGAGATATGGCACGTTGCGCCGGTGTCTAGGATGAAAGGCAGATCATCGACGCATGCAATGTTACACTGCGCAGTTGTACCCCAGTCGACGGAAGCATGGGGGTCGTCACATGTAGCCACCATCGCGAAGTACTCCTCCTGGTCGTAATTGGCCATGGAGATATGGTCGTACTCGCTTGCCGACATTGCCATCAGAGCAGTGCTTGAGGTAGTTGTGGTGGATGCGGGTTGTGCGGTGTTGGAGTTGGTGTCCGGGACCAGCATATAACTCTTCCCATTGAACATAACTGTGTTGTTGGGGGGCGTCACAGTGGTGACGGTGGGAGTGGTTTGGGCCACATTGGTGCTCTGAGTGTTTTGATTTGTGTTTTGTTTGGTGTTGCAGTTATTGCAAGTTGACGATTTCCCATTCGTGGCACGCTGTGCTGTTCGTGCCTCATCGATGGACTTCCCGGCCATTTGTCCCCCCGGTGCGATGCAGTATTCGGTGCGATGGTTGGCATGTTTGCAATTGGCGCAAATCGGCCTGGGTTTGTTTGTGACTGCTGCGAGTGCCACATTTTCGGTGGGGACAAGGGGGAGGCCCATTCTTTCGTGGGTCAAAAGCAGCTGCTCCTCTCAAATGATTCAATTCTTGACATTGATGGATGTGGTGGACAGACTGGACTGAAGTAATTCACTTATGGCAGATTGAAGGGGAGGAAAAGCCTTGAGTGCATGGATGAGAATGAGGATTTTGAGCTTGTCATCGTCCATCTTCCCTAGCTTCGCAAGCCGGTCAAGGACGCAGTTGACGTCATCTATTGTGCAGTGAAGGTTAACGGGGGAAGTGGCAGAGAATCAAAGATCTAGGGCCTGCTTCATGACCGTTACTTGCGTGTGTACTCCCAGGTTTTCATGGTTCTTCCTCAGGGTCTCATAGACATCGTGTGTGATCTTTTGTTTGCTGGCGATCCCATACTCAACACTTGACACATGTTCCAGGATGAACACACGTAGGGCACGGTCATTACTCTTCCAGTTCTGTGCTGCTTCAGGGTGTGCGGCCAGATCGGGACAGGGGAAAGAGCCGTCCAAATAGGAGGAGAAGTGGCGCTGATCAACAATCAAGTTCAAACGCCAGTCCCACTCGTCCCAGTTGGATTTCAATCGATCGAGGACGAGATCTGTCGGCCATGCCGCATCGGTGGCGAAAGAGCGAAGGTGGATGACGACACTGGAAGCCCCAGAGCCTCCGCCTGAACCGCTGGGTGCCCCGCCTGAGCCGCTAGGTGTACCGCCAGATCCACTTGAAGTGCCAGTGTCTCCGGGAGCGCCGGAGCCAGGATTGGGAGCTGCCATGAGTTAAGGAGTTGTTGAATTGGGAGTTGCTGAAGCGCGAATGAGAGATACTGAAGTTCGAAGGAGAAGTATGATAGTGAGTCATCTAGTCCAAGGGGGTCAAAGCGGTTCCCAGTCTAAGCCGCAGGGCCCATAACCTGTGAAAGCTAGGACGCTATGGGACCCTTAGTGGTAGTACAAGATAGAACGACTATGATTAGACAATACCTATGGGACCCTTAGTGGTAGTACAAGATAGAACAACTAAGGGTCAACGGATGGATACCACGACGCATAAATAAGGTCCATCATGTGATATGTAAAGGTGAGCTCGTGATCCACACCTCATGATCTACATCTCAACAAGCACCAGAGCTCAAGGGAGATGGTGGTAGTATGAGGTCAAGAAGGGATGGCTCCAATCAGGTCACAGAACAAATTTCTGACCCCCCTTGCATACGTGTTTCCCGACACCGTGGCCACGCATCTATCTATCTAATCTACCCAGAGCATCCAGGTATCAATCGGAGCGCCCGTCCAGGCCACACCTCCCACCCTATCAGCCCCTACGATTTGCAATCGGTCGAGCTTGTCGCCAACCCCCAAACGCCACAGCTTATCTTCACCAACGTCCCCATCACTACATCACATCGCATAGGTGCATATCGCGTTCAAAGTTCCTTTGGCGGGTATCAGGGGGTGCGGGCATGAGGCGCCTGCGAACAGGATAGAATCGCCGGCGGTAGGCAGAAGTGATATGCCGTGGGAAGGCGCCATTGCGTCGCACCGAGATAACCCGGCTACGTACGCGATAGAGCGTCAGTGCCCTCCCCTTCGCCGGAGGACAGGAGTAGGCAGGCACCGGCTGAACAGGAACGACAGGTGGCGGACGTTGTGGGCGATAATGATGATGATGATGATGACGCCACTCGCTATCCTCTCGCGGCGGGCGTAGCCTTCCGGAAATGGCACGATCGTGACGTGCTTTTGAAAAAGAGATAGACACAGCCTCGTCCGACAAAGTAGGGGTGTCAGAGGCAAGGGGGTGCCTCATGCAGACAGCGTGGATGCCTGTTGAGTGAGGGTGGGCCACAGGCTAGGACCCCGTTTACGAGAGGACGTCCTTATCTCTCAACTCTAATCGAGCGAAGAGGCCCTCTTTGACCCTGCCTACGAGTCGACGTGATGCGTGGCACGGGCGCTGCTTCGCAACAATCGGCATGAGAGAAGAGCGCAACTAGCGTTAATCACGAACTATTAATCACGAACCATGACGCATCCGATCAACTCGCAGGACGAGGGAAGGAGAAGTAAGAAGCAAATGGGTGGGTTGCTGCCAGTTGATGATAGTATGGATGGGATGGTGCTGCGGTGGGTGACACGGTGACGAGTGGGAAGCGTGACGGGCAGAAGCAAAGCCAGAGCAGGTACATGCGCCTCTTCCAAATGAAAGGCGCAGGTACCCCCCCCCGATCGAGATTTCGTCATCCAAAGACGCGCGGCGCCTGCCCTGAGATATGGAAGGCTATCGGTGCTTGTACTAGGCTTTTATTTCAGACGGAAAGGCTCGAACTGATATTGCGTTGCAGGCATGCGTGTGCTAAGGTGACAGGGTGACAGTGGGCCAACCTGACCGTGGGGACAGGACAGAGAACTCACGAACCTTGTACATGGGAGCCCACTTGGTGGGTGGCACGAGCAATGATTAATGATTGACATATCACTGGACTGGGGCTGGTTGGGACAAAGTTAATTGGTTGGTTTGGTTTAGTTGGGTGGAGAAGTAATGCCGATAAATGATGATGACGCCGCGACGACAACCGGAGTAGTGGCACCCGGACATGATGCTTCCAAATGAATGACGGCATCATGGCTCACTCTGCCAGGCGGGCTAAGTATCCCATGAAGATTTTGCGGAATGACATCGATGACATTTACGCCAGGGCTGTCATGTCGCCCCTTCTTTCCCCTTTCGTCTCATCTCCCGGTCCGGGTGATAATACTTTGCCGCCGCCCGCCTCGGTGCAGAGTTTCCAAAAAGGGCGAAGGCCATTCGAAAGTGCACGTGGCGAACACACCGTTCATCCCTGCCACTGCAACCCGGGTGAGTCGGTCTTCGATTCCTCGACATAAGCGCATACGCAGTTACTTGTACCGCATCGCTAGCCGGCGTACTTCCCGTCATAGTCTCGTTCACGTCCATCGACCACGAGGCGTATGGGTCGTCGCACAGAGCAAATTTGCCGCAGTCCATAGATAGCCCATCGCCTTCGCCGGCAGAGTGCCAAACACGCGTTGTATTCGCGCGGTACTCGCGTTCTGAACCGACGATCGCGGCACGCCTACCCCCCTATCACTGCCACGACGACGGCAAGTCATCGAAGATGGTTGTCCAGAAAGGCTATTCTGACTGCCCACTGGATGTCATCCCACGTGAACCGCGCACGCCAAAGGCACTTCATTTTAAGCCACAAAGAAGAGGCTAGTTGAGTGCACCGGTTAAAGCGAGGGCGTGCATGGCGTGATAAATGCTATGCGGGTTTCCATTCAACGTGCATCTGTTGCGAGCGCTCAGATAGATTCGACGCAACACGAGGCGTTGATGGGTGATGATACTGTACTCAATATTCATTCACATGCAAACTCTGAAACCCGCCGAGGGTTAATGGCGCTTGGGCATCTCAAAGCCTGTACCAAAAGAAAATGAAGGAGTGTGGGTCCGAAGAGGCATGCCTTTTGCTATGTTAGGCTCGTTTGTTAGCGCGCACACGTGCACGGCGACTTGGAAGAGATAATTTTGCACTGCACAGCGTGACGCAAGACCATAATTGTGGTGTTGGAACTCCCCGAGCTAGCGCCACTGTTGTAGGCCCCGCACTGGAAGATGATGTCCGCGAAGCACGAGGCATCAGCGCTAGCATTAGCGTTTGCCGAACAATAGATGCTTTTATTGTAAGCGGGATGGACCATGCAAAAAACAACAGATCAAGAAAACAAAGACACCACCGTCTATATGGGATGCGTCTTTCCGAACAAACGTGTACCGTACTGTGAGCACAGCTCCATGCATGTAGGCGGGACGTCCCTTCCAAACCACATAACAGGCCCATCAGCTCCATCATCGCTCCACAACGTGGATACTGCGTTTTATAATCACGCAGCACAGATGAATGGACTGCAGCAACTTCTTTTTTTTTCGATTATCTTTCTTTCTGGCAATGATGGTAACAAAGATATGATGGGTCTTCTCCGCCATCGATTAAAAAAAGAACAAACACGGTGAACTATGCAACACCATGATCCGGCTGTCATTTGCTTGCGCCGATGCGCAGCCTGTTGTGCTCGGAAGCTTGTCACCGAAGCTCCGCACGGCAACTTGGCACGGTCTGTATTGCTCAGGGGGGGTAAAGATACATTTGCATGGAGCCGCACGGTGGCGCTAACTCCAGTACACGTCTTCATTGGTCCAAAAAGTCCGAAATTTTCGTAAAGTAGCCAGTTCTCGGTTCCAAGTACATGCACAGAGATTTATTTGATGGCACAGCTGCGAACCCGAGTTCGAGGAGCAGGCTAGAATTGCAAGCGAGACCTAACTAGGCGAGCGTGGACTGATCTAAAGCAAATGAGCACAGAAGGCTACTGGTCCCCCCTTTGGGTAAAATGCTTGGACGCCAATGCGAGTATGGATCTGTAACGCAGTGCCACATAAGGTACAGCCAGGGCAGCCACGAAGGGAAGACCAGTGCTGCCAGGGTCCGAAACAGTCTCATCACCGGGAAAAGACGACCGGGGCGGAGCTCGACATCCCGGGTGCTCGTTTTAGGATCTCCACTGTGATGCCTTGGGCCAACGTCCGCAGTGAGAGCGGGATTTCCGAACAACAAGGAACAACGGCCCGAGTGGAGGTAGAATGGAGTGTCAAGTCCCCAGGGTACCTGGTCCTCGTCGAGATCTGCTGACCCAAAAGACCGGATTGATCGAAGGAGATCTTGGTCAGCAGCAGGAAGATGGTGTACAGTGTAGCAGTGTTCGAACTGCTCTGCTTTGAACGCCAACAGGACCCCGTGTGACTGTGGAGGCCCCCCGGCACCGCTATCTGGTCTTCGCCGAGAATACCCCGTGTGAACGAAACAGGTGCAAACACAAGATGCTCTACCATTGCGGTATCCACACGCCACGGGTACGGGTTCGTGCGGAAAGTGTGGGGCAAGTGAGCTAATTCACATAGCCGCGGGCGCGAGATAGAACCTGCCGAAGAGGGAGCGACGAGGGGCAAAAGCAACAGAAGCCGCCTGGTGCGACACATGGGGATACTGTACACCCACATGTGGAGCACTCCGGCGCCATGATTACGGGACCATGAGAGAAAGGAATAGACCATACGGCACTGAACGGGGCTACGGTCGAATTGTAAGGGACGCTTACCCTAACAATCAATGATCTTCACTATTCCGTGTTAATTGGGGTATTAGATATCACGCTGCGCGCCAGCCATTGTTTGATGGCAGGCTAGCGACCCGTGAGTGTCCCGGATGGCGCGACAGTGTGGTCACGGTCGCCTAGCAATGCGATGGCGTTTCAGATTGGGGGTGAAAAGACGAGACATAGTAACAGTAGGTGAGCACGTGATCATGTAAGCAATTAAGGTAGTTGTGCTAGCCTGGGAAAGCCCGAACCGTCGAGCTGGAGAACGGTGCGCAGAGTTTCCCATGATCAGTCACGGCAGACCGCTTTGCGGTCGTAGCTTGGGGCGTGGCCAGGACTGCGGCAGGAGTCCTTCACATTGGCATCATTGCGGAAAAGATCTATCAAGGTCCAATATGCTGCGCTCTGTCGGTGTCTGATAACTGTCCCTGCGTTGGGTCCGGGGTTACACGAACGCACTTACGTGGCAATCTCCTAATTAGACCCTGTGATAGGTTGCGGGCGCTCAGACCTAGTCCTAAAAGGCAATGATTGCGTCGGTTCAGGCCCCAGAGAGCATGCTCACCAGATGTGGCGGCCTCTGAACATCATGCCGTGTGGGCCGAGGTGGAACCCTAGGACACCAGGACGCTGGATCCTAGGACAATCGGTGACCGACCCCCCGCGCTACCTGGCGGCGTGACCCTAGGAAAGCTATGACGTGAAACGCTTGTACGTCGTAAAACGAGGCATGGGAGTCGCGCACCCACGCCGGACAGCCGCAGCCCCGCCAATTTGCAAAAAAAGGAGTCATAACGCGTCCACCCGAGGGGGGGCGCTTGGCTTCATTGGAAGGTACGATTAGAAGGCGAAACCCAAGAAGGGAAGGGCGGTGTTGGAATATGGAAGGGGGGATCGGGTCGGATTCGCGGGGGCTGTGCGATATCGCGGGCTGAGATTTCTGGTAACTTTTTGTTGTGCGACAGTCTAACGATGTGGGGGAATAAATGAGTCGTCTCCCCCCCTCCGCCGTGAGAATGAAAAATGAAACCCGGGGTTGGGCTTGAGGAGCAGCGGGGGACGCCGCGCACCACACATAGACACATGGGACGCACATGCATTGAGTCTGTTCTGGAAATGCAATTGCACGGCCTGCGAGCGTCAAAGGATCGAAAGCGATCTCTGTTGCACTAAAATGCTATGAATTCAGGATCTCGTTTTCGGAATTTTTCCGGTCCTTTCTGTGGCAGGTCCGACCGTGGCTATGGACAACCTGCGCCGGACTGTTGGGTTGACAACCCGAGTCTTATAGAGAGAGAGCGCTCTCCTCTCAATCCATCACCACTTAGCTGTCAACCGAATCTATTTAACTACCCCTCATCATCCCTTCTCTTCTCCGTCATTCATCCCCAACAACGATACAATCACCCACTCATCCGTCCCAACTACCTCATCCTCCATTCGCCTTCATCCACAAACAGTTCCGCGTATACCAACAATGTCAACCAAACGTCACGCGCGCTTCAACGAGGACCCCGTCACCGACGTTCGCTCCTTCTCCTCTCCAGCATCGTCAGTGTCCTCTCTTGCCCCATCACCGGGCCCGTCGACGCCCCCGCCCCTCCCTGACGTGGCATTCTCGTCGCCGACACACTCCCCCTCTCACGCCTCGATCTCACCATATCCGTCGCCACCCCCACCCCCGCGTATACACACCATCACCTATTCCCCAACCACACGCTCTCCCATACATCCCCCGGCACCTCTTACCCCCCGTGTGTACCTACACCCAGCGCTCGCTGCGCCAAGCTTGCAATACGACATGCGTTACCACCCCAGCCAGTCCAACCTACGCCTGTCGCCAGCCGTTCTCGCTGAGCCCGCGTCCAGCCCGCCGTTGCCGGCCTTACCGATTCGCGTCGCTGGTCTTCCCTGGCAATGCACTGTTCATCCCGACCCCAAGCTGTCGCCTGGGAACGCGGTCGTCACCGTCCAAGACGTTCTCGTTTGCCTCTATTTCCATCTCCGCACGGCGGTCAAGGCCGACGAGTACAATGCCATGGGCAAGGCCAGGAAGGCGGAAATTTTCCAGGTGTTCGAGCGGCGCGTCGGGCACGACCCGGCTCAGCGAGGGAAGGGGCTCCGACGTGTCGACTTTTTGGGCGGCCACATTATCGCTCAGGGCCTCGTACGTGTTCAGTCGAAGAACGATATCTGGGAGGTTGTCGTCCGTTGAGTCCCCTCATCGTTATCATCACCACCGCCGTCATCACCACCAACAACCTGAATCCGAAAAAGAAGAAGTGTATTATTTGTTATTTGCCAACAAACCCTGGAGCGACGAAGCCCAGCGAAGTACTGTACTCCTACACCCATCATTTTCCCCCGCTCTCCATCATAATCCACATCAAATTCCTCCCATCATACATTCACGCTCCGTCCGTACATTATCCCTTTCGTCTTATTTCCAGGCTCCTTTCTTGACGCGATCATGGACGCTATACTCTTCATACCTTTTTTCTGCCTCTTTTCTATTCGTAACACTATTCGCTTATCTATGCTACCCTGTCCTTTCCTTTCGCCACGCCCTTCTCATCTGCTGTCGCCTCGCTATCTTGACGCATGACTTACGAATAGTATTACGGGACCCCTTTTTAGACCTTGGTCGCTTCACGCGTTCCATTCCTTTATTTTCCCCTTGGGTTTGGGATATTGTCACGGACAACATTACGCACAACATAACCATAAACATACATACAAATATCATCGACGGGGTTGTACGTTCTAATGATTTTTCACGTACCTTCTCCACACAGTGGAAATGGAAAAAATTGGAAAAAAAAAATTGAAAATTTGGGAACTCCCAAACACCGCGACCGAGCAAACAAACAAAATGTCAAACACGACAAACATCTTGGTAAGGAATTTCATCTACTAAATATAGTATTTCCCAAAGTGGATAGATTGGCCGGGTACTCCTTCGTCCTACTCGCCAGCCAGCCTGAGTCGGTCAATGTGAGCCTTGCATATTAACGATTTCTATCCAGAATACCTGAACTAGTTGTATAAGGGAAAACAAAAACAGATTGCGAACTCCTCTAATGAGTCTAATGGTCTGACCATGGTATTATTGATCTTTTGCGCCGCAGCATCACAAGGACACGTCCGGAATATAGTGGAACGCCCTCCGCAGGTATCTGACACAGAACGCTTATGCCGGCAATACCGTACAATACCATACCCATTACCGCGCCCAAAGACGAGAAACCTAGGACAAGTACGATCGCCTCTCGGCCCTCCACCCAAGTCCGCTTCTCGTGCCTCTGACCTGACTGAGTCCCGTCCGAGCAGCATACGAGTCAACAACTACAAATTCCGAACCAGTAGCGTTCCGCCGCCTTATCTTTTCCCCCTCCCTGTTCCGGGTTCGGTGATAAACTTATTCAGTCTATTTGTTTCTTACTGTGTTGACACCTTGACTCACTTCGACGCATGGGCTATAATTAGGGTGGAGTTATCTAGCCCGTATCGCATCGTATCATATCGAATATGATTTCGACTCAAAGATTATCCAGACCCTAGTAAAGCACTGTACTCTACTGGTTTTTGTTTCCTCTATTCTCCACGGAGGTGCTCAGGCGCGCCGCGCGCAAATATGCATTATCGGGTCTTACCCTGGTGGTGCTCTGGAGTTCACACCCCGGGTTCGACGCTCCTGTAACGGATCATGATACAGTGCATGCGGGGTTTTGCGGACTCGAAGAGATACACTGAATACGATGTCTAAGACGACGGACACTGTAATGTAACAGTGATGACACGATGATGGTGGTCATGGATATTGGCAATTCGGGGGTTGCCCCCCGATTTTTTTCTCAAGCCAGCCTGCCAATCTGCCAGTTGTTCACTAAGTAGCGCTCCCTCGCAGTTGCAAGCTTGGAGATCGGTCGGGGACACGTCCCACGTCCCACGTCTCATCATGCACCGCCCACGACACATCGTGATCGCTCATTTGTCACTTCTCCCTCTACTTACCCCTGCAATATGATAATGTAGGTACTGCTACCCCCGATTTTCTTCCCCGATTTTCGACGGGAAGCGCGCAAGAGACGGGGGCCGTGCATGGCTGGCCAATCGCCGTTCGACCAATACAAATCAGGTCCCGGAGCGATGACTGCCATTGTCCCCCCCCCGGCTCAGAGTGCATCGCATGGCGGTGACCATCCGCAGTCACAAGACAATTCGGGACCGGTCGACTTGGGCACGGAAGGACCCCGCGCGCGTCATTTTGTTCTTTTTTTTGACCTAACACCCTTTTCTCCTTGAGTTGGCACGAGAGCAGTTTGCCATTATTCTCACTAGCCGTGACAATGAACTACCAACCATATGACTACCCAAATTAGAGGTGTGACTCGACCTTTGTTCTAGAAACCCTTCTTTTCCTGACTTACGTGGCAAAAACAAGGGCGTGCGTGTAAGCCAAGTTACCACATGCGCACCCTACTAGTCTTTCGAACACTCTCGAAGGAACGAAGGCAGGACGTCCGGTGGCGTGGCGCAGTAGACGTCCGTTATGATTTTCCTTTTTGCCTTCTATGTTGCGGCTCCCCGTTTTTGGAGGAATGGTTCCCTTTCCAAGGATTCAACTTTCCCATTTGGCATATTGACGGCGATCGTACCTTGGCACTGACCGTTGCCTAGGTCAACGGAGCATCCGCGGAACCGCGCTCAAATGGGTTCTTTCCCCTGGATATCAGCTTATCCCGGGCCTCCGTCTCCGTCGATATGCGATTTGGGCCAACGAACGGAACTATGCGGGCTGTGCGGGCCCTGGACACCGCTCTTCTCATTTTTTTTTTCATGTCACCATTGTCGTCGTTTTGCCATTTATGCTAGGGTCGGTAGCACGAGGCCTCGCGGCCAGAGCGGGTTCGTACAGCCCTACATGTCAAACAAAGTGCAGTGACCGACGGGCGCTCGACAAAAAAAGCGTACATACGAGGCGCCGCGCAGTACACAGCACACTCGAGCACTGGTTAGGCGGGAAAAAGCGCGGCAGGGAAGGCAAAGTCCGAAAATAAACATATTTGATCATATGATCTCGGCAAGGTGATGAGCGAAACGGTAATGCTTCCGGACTCCCAAGGAGCGCACTGCCCCCATAATGACCGTTCCTCATCACTCCAGTCACTGAGCAGTTCGCAAGAGCGAGAGAACAAAAATAACTGGTCCCTGGGGCCAACCTTGAAAAAAAAAGCTGTGCTGGGTATTCATCATCAGTACAGTCAGGGCGTGCCTGTGAGCACGCAACAATGCACGATGCACGTGCACCCAAGCCTCCGTTCTATTGTCCATGGGTTACGCGGTTGGAGCACATGCGGTGCCGCACAGGTTGGAGTGCAAAAACGTGTGGATCTGACCATTTTGTGAAGAGTTCCACGCTGGTCTTGGTCGTGAAAGTACCGCGGAGCCCTGTCGTGCGTGTGAGTGGACCCCTGGAGCGCACGTAGTACTGGTACCACCGTGCGATCGTGGTATGCTCGCTACACCAACGATCAGAAATTAATTGTCTGAGGTTTTATTTATTGTACTGTACTAACTTAGTGACGTGATAGTGGAGCGAGACGGTTGTGGGGTATCAAGCGATCAATGATTTAATGGTGTTCCCGGGCCGGGAGCACCGCCATGGGTGTCTTTGACAAGTCCGACTCTTTGACACCATCACAGCTACGACTTGGACTGGCACCAGCCTAGCAAACGTAGCTCCGAATAGGCTGGAACCCTCGCGCTTGCCGAGCGATTCGTCTTCAACTCGAACAATATCTAATTGTTCCGATCAAGTCTGTTGGTAACTGTCAAAGTCGATACTAGGAAGGCAGCTGGTGTCGAAGTGGAGCTACCAAGGCGCCTTCGGCTTAGAAGCCTGAGGCGTTCAAAGTGATAACACCAACTTCAGACTTCATTGCTCTCTAAACTCTCTGCGCACCTTCAACAAGTTGCTGTGGGCCTCCCTCCGATTACACAGCTTTGAGGTCCCCAGGAGCGCCCCTCTGGTAACGCGACACTGCCGTTTCAGGTGCTGGCCCATCTCAGACGCGCATTGCCTCCCTGCGCCTCCGAAAAAAAAATCCGATCTGGTGAGACCGTTGCGGGTATACCACTCATTGTAATACATATTGCCATGCCCCTCAGTGCGAAAAAGGGGTACATGAAACAGCAGTCTTGGAGGGGGTCCTAGTGCATCGATACGTAGCAAGGAACTGGGATAGCCAGCTGGGAAGCTTCTAAACGTTTTTGGTTCTAGAAGACTGGACGCTCGAACGGGGCACCGCACTCGGACCAAGAGAAAATTTTCACGCTGATCCTATCTCTCTTTCATCCGAATGCAGTCATCCGAACGCAGCAGCTCTCGCCAATCCCCGAACCTGCTGTACTCGCCCGTCACCGTCACCCGATGGATACCTATTTGGAACCCTGTTTCTCCGATCTCGTCAGCGTCTCCTCACCAGTGAAAAATCCTTGGTTTCCGGGTGCTACGGGAGACTAATCGACAGCGCCTTATCAGTGGATATATTTCGTGTGCTTCTAGCCTGCGACGTTTGGGGTACCTGAATAGGAGAATACTAATTTCATAGAGGTCTCCTTGTATCCACGCTGGACTAAAATCGAGCCAACGCGCACATCCCGACACAGCGGTATGTTGGTCCACGAGAGAGCCTCCTGTCAGTTGACAGAGGTGGTGGTACCCCATTTTCATTTTCTTCCTTTTTTTCCTAGTCGATTGCTCCTCGATAGGGCTTGGACTTGATTGAAGAGGAATACCACATGCAGTTGATCAGCCAAGGATCTGATCTGCTCCGGACTCGGACTCGGGCACGCCACTGGTACACGTCATGTCTCATCTATCATGCCTGGGAGCTTGCCCAAACGGTTTCTTAGGACCCACAGCATGAATCGTGGGGTCTGGACTGAATCAAAGTCTGGACTGAGGGGCGCGCTCCCACGCAGAGACGACTATCCGAGGACAGGCTGAATAAACCATACTGTATTGGCACCCGACCGGCAAACTTTTCCAGTTTCACTCCTCCACGCAGAATAGCTTAGCAGTGTGTATTCAAATTGACTCTGGTTTCACCTGGCTTCTTGGCTCAGCCTCTTCCATCAGTCCTCTTGGAAATGTGCCTTTCTCGCTCGTCCCACGCCAATGCGGTAGGGGGCATCCGATCTCGCTCTCGCGCTTTTGTGCTGACTCGACCCACGCCCTTGTGCGAGTCCTCTGCCTAAAAAGGGGGGATTAATTCAATTGGACCATGTGGAACACACATACACCCAGATATATACCCATTCGCTTCTTGATGTCTGGGCAGAGCGGCGGCACAAGTCAGAATTTTTCCTTTTGGGGCCCCTTCTGTGTCGGGGAAGCTCACCCACACACGCCCAAACGCCGTATCTCTCTCTCCTAGGCCGATGAATCCGCATGTGCATACCGTTTGTGTCATCGCATTGGAGGGGGCGCGGATGCCCAGATCAGACCGAGCAGCCGTGGCGGTTCTTGGGGGAGGACCCGATTTTGCATAGCGCCCGGCGCCCGACTGCCCTCCCTCCTCCATTGCGTTTCTCCCCCCTTTCCCCCAGCATGGTTCGTATGATCAGTCGTCGAGAGTCGAGACTAACCATTGCGCTTCCACCCGGTATAATTAGCGCGCAGGGTTGAGGGTTGTTTTTTTTTGGCCAAGCTATGTTTTCTCGGTAGGCCCCCTCCGGTGGCGCTGAGCTCCAGAGACGTCCCGGCGCTTATATTGTGGGTTAGCCGATTGTTGGCGTCCCACTGAAGCATTGACTAACCCAGTATGTGTCGTGATTTATTTATGGGTCCCTACAGGTCCTCATTGGTGTCGTTCGTTGCGCCGAGCGATATGCGGCTACAGCGTCGACTACCTACGACATTCCAGGACGGGCACAACGGAAAGGCGCCGACTGGTTCTTGTGATCCGCCAGCTCACAGCGTGGTGGCTTGGAGCTCTCGTATCGATAACCTTGACGTTTACGGTAGGTACAACTCGCGCTGCAAAGAGGGTCAGCATGGCTTTTGATCATAAACAAAATCGCTATCATAGTACGGGGCTTAATGTGTAGTCCGTATATGTGGGTACGTGTGGTGGCATCAGATTCGTGTGAGTGACATCTAATAGCTCAAGTCGTTCGTCCTTCAGAATTTCTCTTTCCATCACGTCAGGACATCACTGTGCCAGCGCAAGTCGGTTCTGCGTTCTGAATCTATTATATGTGGTGACCGCTAGTCGACGGCCTCGCGTGCACCTTCGGTGATTTCCTTTCCGTCCTTTGGAAATGGCCCGGGCACCGTCCATCTTGTTGCGCAGTGCTGCGTCTGGTCGTGATTTGCCGGCCCGGCTCTGAAGCCAAAAACGGCGATCGATAAATCGCATACTTCCCACGTGTCGGTGAGGTGAGAGTGAACCGCTTTCAGTTACTGCGACTCACCTCTCAGAGGCTCTACGATTCAAGGATGGCCTGAATTTGAGCAACTCATGCGCCGACTCGCGTCAGCCGACTATATTTTAGTCATTTAATCAGACCTTAGTCAAGGGTTCGTGGGAAGTGAGTCCGGACATAACGCGTCCCGAGTGTCCTCTGGCGATGTCCAAACCAGGAGATAGCTATTGCCCATGAGGATGACCTAAAGATGATCGAGGGAGTGGTGCGCACTAACCCCATTTCCTAGCTGCGATGTGGCGCTAGACCCAACGACCGGACGTTCTGACTGCGGACGTAGAGAACTTCTTGCAATCATTCATGTGCAGACTGAGAAAGGCGGTACGTGTTAGTCTTCCTTATCAAATGGAGCTGATTGATTGATTTACTAGTCGCGCCCTTTGCGGATGAGGATGGAGAAGGGGCCCCGTCCCCGATGAGGAGAAGATGACCTTCCATGCGCAAGCCAACGTCACCGGCGTACGGGTTCCTCCGCATGGTTTGGCGAACATGCGGCTAACTGATTCTCGCTCAAGGACGAACCACTCTCTCTCATTATACGTCTGGTTCTAGTTCGACATTGTCTCCCAACCCCTAGATTTTGGCCTTGGACTCCCTACCGAAGAGCTATCCCCCTCTGCACCGGCAGTTCATCCCCATGTCCACATATTGTTTCATAAAAACGAGCAAGTCCTCGTACAAAACACCGAAGTGCAGGCGTCGGATAGGGGATCGAGGTCACCGTTGAGGATGTGTTAAAAAGCATCAGTGTCGACTTGTGGAAATCCTTCAGTCAGCACGAGAGGGCCGCGTTAAATGAGGACGCCCGGAGATGATGTGTGAAGAGGACCGGGCGAGAACCGAGGAGAGAAGTGGTGGCCTTCGGCAGATAGACTACTTGCGTGGTAGGAACGGACTACTAGCTCCGAGTCTACGAAAAATGGGGACAAAGGGGCCCCGCCGTGTCGACTCTTGGGCGGCCGCATTCTCGCTCTGGACCTCTACCTGCTCAGTCGAAGGATGATGTCTGCCTGGGACGTCGTGTTCGTTGGGTCCACTCATTGTCGCCACCGCTGCTCTTATCGTCACCTTCACCCACACTTTGAATCCGAAAAACGAGTGTATTTTTTTTACTAACAAGCCTACAGTGACGACGCCCGGCAATGTATCGTACCCCTACCCACATCATTCACCCCGCTCTCCATCATAATCCGCCAACGCATCGAAGTCCCCACGTCATACATTTACGCTCCGTCCGAACATTTCATCCCTCGTCGTATCGTTTACACTCCTTTCCTGAGGCGATCGCGGACACTACACTCTCCATACCTTGTTTCTTCTTCTTTTCATATACTCTTGGGTTCGGAATACAGTCGGGGAAAACATTATGCGAACATTATAAAATTAACATCATTTACGGGGGTGTACGTGATAATGACTCCGATGCACACTCTAGTCTCTCGAACACTCTCGAAGGAACGAAGACAGGATATCCGGTGGCGTGGCGCCAGTATTAAACGTCGCCGTCCGTCGTGACTTTCCTTTTTGTCTCCAATGTTGCGGCTCCCCGTTTTTGGAGGAATGAACCCCTTTCCAAGGATTCGACCTTCCCTTTTGGCTTATTGATGGCGATCGTACCTTGGCACCGGCCATTGTCTAGGTCAACGGAGCAGCTGCGGGGCAGCGCTCAAATGTGTTCTCTCCCCTGGATATCAGCTTCTCCCGGGCCCCCGTCTCTCCGACGATGGCGATTCGGGCAAACGCACGGAAATATGCGGGCTGTGTGGGCCCTGGACTGCTCATCTCAATTTTTAGTGGTGTGATTGCGCCCTTGCCATTTATGTTAGGGTTGGTAGCACGAGGCCTCGCGGCAAGAGCGGCTCGCACGGCCCCACATGTCAAATAAAGTGCTGTGACCGACGGGCGCTCGAGTGCTCTCTGCCTCATTCAGGCAAAATACATACGTACCAGGCGCTGCGCAGCACACAGCACACTCGAGCACCGGGTACAGTAAGTTAGGCAGGAAAGCACGGGAAGGCAAAAGCCCGAATAAATATAGAGTATTTGATCATACGATCTCGACATGGAGATGGGCGATCGCTGAGGCTTCCGGACTCCAATGGAGCGCATGGCCCCCATAGCACGGCCCCCAGAAATGACTGTTCCTCATCCCCACCGGGGAGGTCGCAAGAGCGAAAATACCTGGTCCCTGGGGGGCCAACTGGGCCGGGTGTGTATTCACCATTAGTAAAGGCATGGATGTGCATATGCAACAACCCACCATGCACATGCACCCGAGCCTCCTGACTTTCGTCCGTAGGGTAGGCACATGCGGTCGCGGAAGTATCAGTCCTGTCGGGCGCGTGAGTGGACTCCTGAAGCGTGCAGGACTCGACTCGATGTGGGCGCACGTAGTACCGGTACTACCGCAGTACGATCACAGTATGCTCGCTACATTGCAGTGACGATCAGAAATTAATCGTCTGAGGTTTCATTTTGTTGTTCTGTACTAGTGTACCGTGACAGCGGACGACGTTTATGGGGTCGGGTCCACGGTATCAAGTTATCAATCAATCAACGGTATTCTCGGCCCGGGAGCACCGCACTTTCAAGTTTGCGTCCTTGACTCCACCCCAGGTTACTACTAGTAAGTTACGACTCGGACTGACACCAGCTTAGCGAACGTAGCTCCAACTAGACTGGCACGCTCGTGCTTTCCGAGAGGTTTGTCTTCAACTCGAATAATATCTCTAAGTGTTCCGATCATGCTTACTGGTGCATCTCGGGTCTGTTGGCACCTGTCAATGTCGCAACTAGTACTAGGAAGGCTGCCGAGACACCCTCGGCTTAGAAGGGGATCAAATTGATAACATTGACTTCGGGGCCTCACTGTTGTCTCGACTCTCTGTGCTCCTTCAGCGAGTTGCTGTCGTCGTTCACCGATTACACAGCCTTAAGGTCCCAGCGAGCGCCTCTCTCATATACGCGGCACTGCTGTTTCAGATGCTGGCCCAACTCACACACGCATTGCCTCTCTGCGCCTCCGAAAAAAAAAAAAAAAGTCCAATCTGGTGAGACTGTCGCAGGTAGACTAGACCGGTCTTTGTAACAAATATTGCCATGCTCTTGGGTACGGAAAAAGGGGTACTACATGAAACAGCAGTCTTGGAGGGGGTCCTAGTGTATCGATACGTAGCAAGGAACCAGGATAGCCGGCTGGATGCTTCTATACGTTTTGTTTCTAGAAGGCTAGACGCTCGAACGGGGCACCGGTCTCGGACCAGCAGAAAACTTTCACGCTGACCTTATCTTTCTTTCATCCGTACGCAGTATTTCTCGCCGATCCCCGAACCCGTTGTACTCGCCTGTCACCGTCACCTGAGGGATACTCATTCGGAACACTGTTTCTCCGATCTCGTCAGCGTCTCAGCACCAGCGAAGACTCCGTGATTTCCCGAGAGTTGTGGGAGACTGATGGAGAGCGTCCGATCAGAGGACACAGTGCGTGTGCTGCTTGCTATCTTGCGACGTTTTGGGGTACCCAAATCGGAGAATATTAATTTCATAGAGGTCTCTCCGTGTCTACGGCCGGATTAAAATCGAGCAAACGCGCACACTTCGGCACGTGCGGCATGTTGGTCCACGAGAGAACTCCCGACTCTCGTTCCTGTGAAGTGGTGGTACCCCATTTTCTTTTTCTTCTATTTTTTTCCCCAGCTGATTGCCCCTCGATAGGGACTGGACTTTGAGTGGAGAGGAATGCCACATGCAGTTGATCAACCAAGGATCTGATCTACTCCGGACTCGGACTCGGGCACACCATGGTGCACGCCACATCTCATCAATCATGCCTGGGAGTTTCCCCAGTGGTTTCCTAGGACCCACAGTGATAATCGTGGGTCTGGACTGATCAACGACTGATCACACAGCTCAATGGAATAGACGGCCTGAGCTGCCGTCCCGGAGTTCCTTGGCTTTGAATGACCAATGTAGGCTGTGCGTGTCTCCCTCCAGGAACTTTTCGGCTCTACGGGATTCAAACTTCTCTTTCTGTGAGTATCTGCGGAATGAGGGTAAGACTTCAGTTTCCACTAGGATCCGAATTGTGTGTGCAAAGGTAGGGAGTGAAGGGGGCTCTCTTCCCACACTGAGACGACTATCCAAGGACAACCCGAATAAGTCATATTGGCTCCCGACCGACCAGTTTCCACCCCTCGATGCAGAATAGCAGTGTGTATTCGAATCGACTCTTGTTTCACCTGGCTTCTTACCTCTGCCTCGCTTTCTCTCTGGAAAAAGGTGCCTTTCTCGCTCATCCCACGCCAAAGCGGTGAGGGGGGGGGCATCCGATCTTGCCTCTCGCGCCTTTGTGCCGACTCGACCCCACGCCCTTGTGCGATTCCTCTTCCCTGAAAAGGGGGGATTAATTCAGTTGGACCATGTGGAAGTACACACATACACCAAGATAGATGCCCATTTGCTTCTTTGATGCCCGGGTAGAGCGGCAGGCCCAAGCCAGTTTTATTTTATTTCCTTTTGAGGCCCTTCTGTGTCGGGGGAGCCCACCCATATGCACAACCCCGTGTCCCTCTCCTAGGCCGGACGTATCCGCACGCTGCATATCATTTGTGTTAAATGCATTGGAGGGGGCGCGGGTTACCGTGGTGGTTCCGGGGGAAGACCAGATTTTGCATAGCGTCCTGAGAAAGGCGCCGCCCGGGCAAGGAGGGCCCTCCATCACGGTACACTCTTCCCCTAACATGACTTGTATGATTTGGTCGTCGAGACTAACCGTTGCGGGACCCGATATGGTTGGCGCGCGGGGTTGTGGTTCTGGGGGGGTGGGGGGGGAACACCGATTTTGCATTAGCGTTCTGAGAAGGGCGCCCGGCGGCTGCCCCCTTCCATCATGGTGCTCCCCCTTCGCCCAACATGGCCGCAGAGACTAATTGTTGCGCTTCGACCTGATATTCTTGGCGCGCAGGGTTGAGGGTTTTTTTTTTTTTGGCCAAGCATGTTATGTTGGTAGGGTTGCGCCTCCTCCGGTCAGAGCGCTAGAGACAGCGTGATGCTTATATTGTGGGTTAGCCCACTGCTGACGTTCCAACGCAGCACCGACTAAGCCCAGTATGCGTCGTGATTTGTTTATGAGTCCTCATGGATCTCCATTGGTGTCGTTCGTTGCGCCGAGTGATAATGTGGTTACAGCGTCGGCTAGTACCCCTGACAAGCCAGGACAGGCATAGCCGAAAGGCACAAACTGATCCGCCAACTCCAACAGCGTGGCGGCTCGGAGCTCTCGTATCGATAACCTTTGATTTCTAGGTACAACTCACGGTTACAAAGAGTATGAGTATGACTTTTGGTTGTAAACAAAAGCGCTATTATGGGTACAAGGGGTGATGCGTAGTCCGTATGGGTGCGTGTATGTGGTGGTATCACAGAATCGTGTGAGCGACGTCTATGTAGTAGTCCAAGTCGTTGTGAATCATCCGTCATTCAGAATTTCTCGTTCTTTCACGTCAAAACGTCGCACTGTCCCAACGCAACCCGGTTCTGCGTTCTGAATTCATTATATGCGGTGAACCACCAGTCGACAGCTTCGGCATGCACCCCACCGCGGTCTTTGCGAGCCTTTTCGATGGCACGCTCGAGGCGCGCACCCTCGACGATTCCTTTTCCGTCCTTTGGGAATGGCTTGGGCACCGTATAATGGACGACGCGCATCTCGTAGCGCAGTGCGTCCCACAGCGCGGGGCTCCTCTCGCGAATCGCGAGGTTCGCATTGTACACATACGGCAGGCGCACGGCATCGGCGCCGAAATACACGTTCAGGAACGCCTGCTCCGCCTCGTGTGGGTTGAAGCGCGCGTCGGCGATGCGCGCGCGCACGCTCTCGAACGTGGCGTTGTTCGGATGGAGCGCGAGCACGGCCGCGTTGAAGTGGAGCTTGAAGCCCGAGTTGCCGTACACGTCTGGCACGGCGGCGAACGGGAAGGGTAGGTCGAAAAGCTCGTCAAAATTGCGCCGCACGAGCGTGTCCGCGTCCAGGTAGACTACGCGCTGGACGCCCAGCACGGCGTCCAACGACCAGAGGTGCAGCTTAGTGTACTGGTCGACAAAGCGGTAGCCGATGCCCGCGCCGTCATGCGGCGGCGAGATTAACTCGACCTCGAGTGGCTCCCATCCCGCCGCGCGTAGGATGCAGAGCGAGCGGGCGGAGAGGCGGCCCGGGATGTGAAAGAGGATGCGCCGGGCCGTAGTTCCCGCTTTTTGGAGGGAGTGCCCGAGTGTGGCGGCAGGGAAGGTGAACAAGTCGTTGTAGACCGCAGTCACGACTGCACGCGAGTTCGGATCGGATGTATTTGCGATGGGTGTCCACGGGGCGAACTGCGGTTTTCTGTAGCGCAGAAAGTGTCTCTCAAGTCAGAGTCGGTTCCGGTTGGAGGATAGCCGGTAGCACGAGGCAATTGGGGTCGGTTGAAATAACGAGAGAGGGCCAACTCACAGCATTTGAAAGTCATCGAGGGGAGTTGGGGTCTGAGGGTGATACCACTTGTACAGAAGGATGAGGTTGAAAAACGTTGCCAATGCCAATCCCCGTAGTAGCCAAATATCCTTCGAGTCTACTCGTCTACGGTTTGAGCCTCGCCAATTGGGTAGTGATGACCCCGGGCCATTCCATGGGAGGGACATCATGAGACTGTCTACTGGTATTGATAAAAGTGTTGAGTGATTTTTCAACTTTGGGTGAATGGGTGGGCTCGAGGACGTGGGGATGGGGATGCAATATAGGGTTCTGGGATCATCGTCAACATCTTGTCATTTATAACCAGACACAGTTTGCGGCCCGCAATATGTTGCTCCACAAAGTCACCTTGTGCCAGCTCAGCGTTCAAAGAAGGCAAAGCTACGGTGTATTCACCCGGAAATGGCAAACGCGATGCCAAAGTCGGATCCCATTGTCCTATCTAAGGGCGACTACGAGGACATGTGTTCAAGAGATTGCATCCGTGAAGCCTACATGCAGTCTCTTTTGCCAGTCAGTTTGACTTAAGATTACCATCTGTGGAAGGTCTCCCTATTGGAGTAAGCGCGTATGCACGATTGCTTCTCCAAGGATTTCGAGAATCATCTCGGCACCGTGGCAGCCGATCTCTGCCGAACTTGCATCGTGCGTTTCGTCCGACTCACCTGGCGTTAGCAGTAATCATCTGCACTCTGTCGTAGGCATTTTTTTCCGAGTGGGCGATACGACGGGTGGGTGGCCGTGCTAAGAGATTTGGGTCTGGCGCTCTCGACCCACATGTTCATTATGACGTATTCGAGCCGATCAAGAGCTGCGCGTGTGCTTTGTGCCCCCAGCTCTGGCCACTCTTTGTCGGAGTCCCATTTTTGCCTCGTGTATCTACTCCATCAGAGGGACAAAAGGACAAAGGAAAGCCGACATCCATTAGGGAGTTGTATATGCGCCTACCTCCCTCTGTTATCTGCGCCATTCTCCATAGCCCGGAGTCTTCTTTCTTGGCCGATCTTCTTTCTCTGCTTCTTTAATTATCTTGTAACCTATCAATCGTGCTCATCCGCTCTATTCCTGATGTGTACTCACAAAGACATGTACAGGGTTTAAAAGACTTGTGAATTAGAGTGGCACGCCTGGTCACCTCTCCCGAATATTGCCATTGCCGTGATGGATTCCTCTGCTATTGCGATCCCCATGACGCTGGCAACATTTTTTGTTCTCGCCTTATATTTCACCTTGCTACATCTCGAAGTCCACCTTGTCACGATAGTGGAAACCACGCCTAGGTTAGACGGTGTCAACAAGACATACAGGGTGGTTGCCCCGAAGAATGATCCTGATCCATCGTACTTGTATCCCTGTGTGGAATTTGTCGTGCGTTTGTCCGCCAATAGATTTTTTCCGCAGTCCTGACGCCGAAGTTCAGGATAAACAAATAGATGTAGATAGTTCTGGGGGCGGACAAGACGCGACTATGTCGCCTCCTGGTCTTGAGGATGACGCTGCCTCAATGCTATCGGAACTCACAGAGATATCGGAACCAAGAGTGCCTAGGGATAGTGGGCCATCTGAAGACGAAAGCGAAGAAGAAGTGAGTCCTGTTCTACGAATACTTCATCGACTTACGTTCGCTACTCTCCCAGGTTCCACTCGCCGAGATACACGGATTGAAGAAGAGAAACTCATCGGGGGTAAGTGGCACGCTTCTCGAGTTCTCTGGTCCAGTCACCGAAATAGGCGACCGCAAAGGGTGTCCTCGCCTCGCACACAAACCTACCCTACTTCACCGAGATCGTCGATCCCCTACACCACATTTCAGACTGTGGACGGAGTCGACGTGTACGCGCAGAAGGTGCGAGGCAGTAAAGACGCGACGTACAACGTCTTTGAGAGCATTGGCGAGGCCGAAACTGTGACGCCGCCGTTCCTTCCCAAGTACTTGGTCATCCCATATGACTTGTACATCCACCGGTGGAGTGGAGGGGTGCAGGCGTGGATTTTTAGCACCGACGGATGGAGCGAGCTGAGGGCAGGAGATGCACACCCAGTGTTCTCCGATCGACGTTTTTTCATTCGTCGGTCTGAGCCGCCTCGGTGGTTGAAGATGAACACGTATTCGAGGATGGAAAGGGGCGCGATGAGGTTTGTGGGAATAAGGTACAGACCTTAGCGTAAGGTTAGGGTGGGTTTCGAGTCGAGTCAAGCAGTCCATGCATGTGTCGGAACGGGGCATCTTCGCAAAGATTATTTCTTCACTTTCCTACATCTCGCTGCGTCGCAGCACAGTTTTTCATATTCCTCCTGTTCAGTTCCAACGCCGTCTGTTCAGTACAGTGTTTGCCAGGCAAATGCCTTTCAAGCTGCCAACGCTACCTGAGGTTCCAGGAGCGGACTCCTCCCGCGCCGTGCTCGACTCTTTCAAAATCGCCATTGCGAAACGTGTCGCGGATGCGCTCCCGCCATTGACGCTTGAGCAGGTCTACCAGGGTGTCGACTACGGCAAGAAGGGCGTCGACTTTACGATCGCCCTCCCGCGCTTCCGTCTTCCCGGGAAGGTCGACGTGCTGGCCAAGACGGTCATCGACCGGGTGTGTGCCTTTCGGACCTGCCCCCCCTCTACACTATGTTTATTATTTTGTTGTGATTGTACCTAGTTCCAAGCGGACGACTTTGTCGAGTCCGTCACGCATGACAAGGCATTCTTGCATTTCATGTTGAAGACCCCCTCGCTCCTGCGCGCTGTACTGACGCAGGTGCACGAGCTCACATACGACACATCGTCTGGTGCTCCTGAGTACGGTACAAATACATCCGGCGCAGGCAAGAAGGTCATCATCGAGTACTCGTCGCCTAAACATCGCAAAGAGCTTCCACGTCGGCCATCTCCGCTCAACCATCATCGGCACGTTTTTGGCGAATCTATAACAAGGCGTGTGGATGGGACGTCGTGTCGATGAAGTATCTAGGGGATTGGGGCACGCAGGTTTGTCCGATCTCTCTCTCTGTGTACACACACTCACTCTCATCACTCCTTGCCACGAACGTTATCAGTTCGGCTTGATAGCCGTTGGATTCGAGAAGTACGGCTCGGAGGGAGGAGCTGCAAAAAGATGCGATCAAGCATCTGTTCGACGTCTACGTGAACATCAACAAAAGACGCCGAGGTCCGACCCGGGCGTGAAGACCGCCGCCGCCGCAATGGTTCAAGCGCAACTGGAAGAAGGCGATGAGGATGCGCTTAAGAATTGGCGTGTGTGGCGCGAGCTGTCCGTGAAGAAGTACGCGGAGGAGTACGACCCGGCTAAACGTGCACTTTGACGTGTACACGGGCGAAAGCAAAGGTCGGGAGAAGTGGCAGGACCATGCATTAGAGCGGCTGAATGAGATGGGATTGATCACGACGTGGACGGTGCGAAGCTAGTCGACTTGGAAAAGTGGAAGCTCGGCAAGGCCGTCCTGCGAAAAAAAGGTACTACTCCCTTCTCCCTAAGCCTCGTCATCCTTAGGCGCATTCTCACACTGGCTTCGCTATGCGCCAGACGGAACGTCAATTTACTTGACGCGCGACATTGGCGGAGCGATCGAGCGCTACGAACAGCACAAGTTCGACAAGATGATCTACGTCATCTCTTCGCAGCAGGATCTGCACACGGCGCAGTTCATCAAGATGCTGAACTTGATGGAGTTCCCTTGGGCGCAGAGCATTGAGCACGTCAACTATGGGCTCGTGCTCGGATGAGCACGCGAAAAGGCACGGTCGTCTTCCTCGAGCAAATCATACGTGAGGCGGCAAGCGTGATGCATGAGCAGATGAAGAAAACCAAGAGAAGTACGCCGCAGTCGAGGATCCGGAGCAGACGAGCCTCGAGGTCGGGCTTGCCGCGATCAAGATCCAGGACATGGCCGCCAAGCGGTACGCACAATGCCCTCGTTACTCCCCCTCGTTACTCTTTCTCACAACACCCTCAGGATAAACAACTACAACTTCAACTGGGACCGCATGACGTCCTTCGAGGGTGACACGGGCCCGTACCTGCAGTACGCGCACGTCCGGCTAACCTCGCTTACGCGCAAGAACCCCGAGCTGCTTCCGCTGCCGCCGCCACGCAGATCGCAGTGGAGACGCTCGCGGAACACCCCGCGGCGCGCGAGATCACGTTCCTTCTCGGGACGTACCCGGACGTCGTGCGCACCGCGCTGCGCACGCACGAGCCGAGCGGCGTCGTCACGTTTGCGTTCCGCCTCGCGCACGCTATCTCGAGCGCGTGGGAGACCGTCGTAGTCAAGGGCGAGGCGGACGTCGAGCGCGCGCGAGCCCGGATGTGGCTGTATTTGTGCGCGCGGGACGTGCTTGGCGCCGCGATGCGGTTGTTGAGCATCCGGCCGCTAGAGCG
>WTXK01000448.1:0-36132 GCA_025769895.1 Lactarius psammicola | reverse complement strand
CACTCCTCGCGCGCGTCGACCCACCGCTCCTGTACCTCGCGCACTCGCTGCGCGGCCAACGCGCGCCCATCGCGCTTGACCGCATGTACGTTAGGCCGCACGGAGCCCGCAGCAAGGGGTCTGGCGCCCGACGGCCCCGGGGACCCGCCTGTGTCTGAGGGGCACGAAGACGTAGCCCGTCGCGCGGTCGATGGCGCGCGTCAGGTTTAACATTGAGTGTTTGTCCTGATTTTTTTTTTGGTGCTGTGAGTGAGAGGAAGCCCGCTCCAGTGCGGGGCGCGCGCCGCACCTCGACGGCGAGCGTCTCGAAGCCCACTAGGCCGAAATCTTCGATCAGCCCGCAGATCGCCATGTTTAGAGCGGCGAAGCGCGGGGAGGTGGACGAGAGCGCGTGTTCGAGGTGCGTAAGGTCCTGCAACCTCGGTGTAGAACTCCAAGTTAAAGTCTGGGGAAAGAAGAGTGAGTGGCGGGGATAATGATGCGGGAGGGTGGAAATATTACCGAGGTCGCCGTATTGCGTGAGTAGATCGACTTTGGACAGCACGTTGATGTGCGGCAACTCGAGTGCAGCATCGCCCTCAGCGATAAGAGCAGCACCGAGACGTACTTTGCCGCGTCGGTCACGTAGTTGCGAGTCGCACAGGTTGCACCGCGGCCAGCTAGATCCCACCATCCATCGAAACGGAAAGGAGAGGAGAAGAGACGAAATGGCGCACCCGAAACCCGCTCTTTCCCAGCTTGTCTATTATCCTCTTCAAGCTGTTGTGGTTTCGTGCTCAGTTCGACCTGCCCCGGCAAGTCGAAGAGCACATAAGCGTCTCCGCCCAGCTCCTTTAATCGATCTTCGAGCCAAGTCGTAGTTCGCCTCTAGGTATTCCATGCAGAACAGCATCCCCTCCGTTGGGCCCTAGCCCATGCTCCAACATTACATCTTGGAGGGTGATGAGAGAGGCAATGTCAATAGCACAGGGGTATGGGATGTTGTCGTTTGCGGGATCCAGATTTTACTATAGAGATCGGGCGATTGAGCGCGGCCAAAGAGCTGGCTGCTTGCCCGTAGCAATACGTAGACTTTCCACTCCCTGGGAGCCAACGACGATCTCCCCCGAATGGCATGACGATGGTGGGTGAGAAAGGAAGGTCCCCTTCCTAATACAGTACATTTCGGCGTATAGACAGACATGACTCATACATCCTCCGCGTTTATCCGTGTAGAAGCTCGGAAGCTGGTGCACCAGCTGCTCCATGTACCAATACTCGGCACTCCTTCTTCTTCCCTTTACCCTTTTTCGACGTCCCAGTCCAGCCATCCCCCACCGTTTCCGCCTCGGGACCGCGCACAATTTCCACCCAGATCGCGCCGAGGCCCATTCCCGCAACAAACACGTCCGTCAGCTTCGGATCCACAAGCCACACCGATCTCATCCTTCCACGGGCGATGCGCGCCCACAGGCACTCCCCCTCCCCCACATCCTCCTCGTCCAGCACAGCGACCCCACGGCTCGTGCTCAGCACGGTCGGGGCAACACATCCGACCCTGCCTCGTACGTACGGCGATCGAGTCGCTCCCATGGCGCGAGCACGACGCGCGCAAAGCGGCACGCAAGTCCTCCCGACGGCCTCGGCGGCCGGCGCGTTCTGCGCAAGCAGGCGTGGGCATACGCGGGGGGCTCCACGCGCGCGACGCGCGCGCGTTGACTGCTCGACCACGCCCGTCGTGTGTGGTTAGCGGGAGCGCGGTTGGGCCAGCCGGCAGGAGCGTCGGCGGCACGACGTCCCATGTCGGTTGCGCCTCGATGATCGGCGGGAGGAGGTCGGACGGAACAAGGTTGGGGTACCGAGTCGCCGTCGTTGTCATCGTCGACCTCCGAGATGGTAGCATGTGCGCCTTCCCAATTATCGTGGATTGCCCCGCCTACCAAGTCCGGTTTCGTCTGTAGTGATGCCCCATCCGCCACCGACCGGTGCAGGATTCGGCTCGGATGCGATATCGGCAAACGCGTCCGCGGTCGCCACGCCGGTTTTGTTGGGAGAATTCGATCCCTGTGGCCTCGGCGTCAGAACCCTCCGATTCGTCTAGCTTTTGTCGCTTCGCCCCGGGTTCGTCGATGTCGATGCTGTCTGGGGAAGGGACCGCAGGAGGAACCCATTGGGCTTGCATTGAACCCCACAGTCCCCGACAGCCGTCGCTGAACGCGTCCGGAAGCGCACGGCCCATCTTCCAGGAATTAGGGAGCTCAATGCGCGCGAGCTCGGTGACCTCGAGAGCACGCTTGATTGGACGTTCGTAGTCCGGCTCGGGGAAGACGCGACTGCGGATAAGATAGCGCAGGAAGAAGGATATCAAAATGGGCGTGGCTTGGCAACGTGGCTCCGACCTGGGTTCGAGATAAACAGCGCCGCAGCAAGAAAGTGTGTGTGTGTGGATTTATTACCAGATGAGACCTTTTTCACGGAAGTACGACGAGAAAAAAATCTTCATGCTTAATTCGGGGTCGTTCATGAAGCTCTCCAACCGTTTGCCCACGTCGTCCACGGCTGATCACCGGACGACCCAGCATCGTCTTCGTCCGTGTCACTGTCGTCCGATCGAGCATCGGCGTCGGGCGCTGTGCCTTGAGCCGGCCCAGGAACCTGCTGCAACAGGCCAAGATATATGCGAAACTGTAAACGACCGTTAGGGAGACGGGTAAGATTAGTCGTGGGTATATACAGCTTACGATGTCCCACACATGTTGCACACCGTGCTGAGCCGTTGGCCAAGTACGACCATTTTTGAAGTCAACCGCCTGCCTGACAGAGGCGATCTATAGGAGTCTCGTTCCTATTTCACACGGTATTAGCGTACAGGCACGGGAAGAAGACGGAACACAGAGAGGGGGTTGAAACAAACAACGGACTCGTTGTAAGCGTTCCTCCTGACATCCTCGAGCTCCTCCCAGATTTCCCACCACATCTTGGGTCTTTCAGGGGCGACTTGCACCGTCTGCGAAGAAGACGCCCCTTTTTCTTCCGCTTTTTCTTCTTCTCTGTGTTGTCCGCGACGTGCTTCACGCGCAGCGCGATGGTGGGGATCCCCAGCCCATCGAGCTCGACGACCTCGTCCGGGCGGGGATCGTCATCGTCGTCGATCGGGACCCGGATCCCGGAGGGCCTGAAGGCGGTGAAGGATATAAGCGTGGCGCCGTCAGGAGGCGCCGGGAAGGGCGGAAATCGCAGGTTCGTCGCTGATTCGAGTGTCAGCGCGGGTTCGCTCGTCATAGTCGTAGTTGTGGTGGTGGTGGTGGGTCGCAGTGGTCAACGTGAAAGTGTAAGGAGATGTAGAAGAGAGCTCGCTGGGCCGTAGCGTGTTATTTGGGAGTCCAGGACTCGCTGCGGTGCGCAGCGCATCGCGTGTTTCTCTCGGGTTAGCCGCAGTAGAGGCACTTCTTCAGACTTGGCGGCCCGCACGGTGCGACCGGGGTAAAACCAACCCTGGCGATATTTCGTTATAAAGAGACAGAGTCGATCCACGGTCGGTCCAAAAAGAAACATTGAGAAGCAGGGCCTCTGCTCGTTAGAATAGGCATCATGCTCAATGAGATCTTTTCCCCGTGGACGTGTGCCAACGGTACGTACGTACATAGCAATATTGCCGTCAAGTCTGGGGCCATCCCCTTGGCCATCCCCTGTCTGTGAACTTGAAAGAGGGATGATAAAAGGTATCCAACCGATCCGTTCGGTCACGGTACAGTATACGAAGTACTGTATAAAACTGCGACCCTTCACGGCCCCTTGACTCCACTCCCCCCTTGAAGGGACGATGCGCCTCCCTAGGAACCTCGGGCTTGTGTGGCGGAGGGTTTAGCGGCATATAATACCAAATATGCACCGATTTCCGGCTAGCTTGGCCCCTAATTTGTAAATTCATCCGGCGACGGCGGTGGCAGCAGGGCGGTTAGGGCCTGGCACTTGGCACGCCCATTTGCTTCCGATGCCTTGGGATATTTCTAGCGCTTCGCTGACACCGCGAGATATATAACCTGAACTCTCATGCGCGCCGGTGCCTATCGCCGATCCGTGTCTAGCCGTGGTGTGCCTAAAAGTGCGAAGCTCGCACTTTTAGGTGCGAGGTACAAAATCCGTGGCGTATGTTATGTTCTCTTGGTCTCTGCCAGTGCCCTCCGCGCGTCCATAAGATCCCATTGGTCCTAGGATAGTATTGTTGGCACGCGCCTACAACTGCCGTCAGACTTGCTTTGCGTGCTTGGTGAGTTCTTTCTTTTTAGACGAATCTCACGGACGGAGCCTTGACAGGACCACATGCACCAATTATTCATATCACCATATCATATATCCATCTCTATCTCTCCTTGTCTCGTGTCAGAAATAAATGGAGAGGATCGGTCGCCAACATGCGACCCTTTGTCAATGTCAATGACACCTTTCGTGCTAACCGGAAATGAACACTGTGACACGCAATTGATGACTGAACAAAGGTACGGAGTCCGGATTGGATATTGGATGAAAAAGGTGAATCTCTCGGCTTTTTGTCGTCTCCAGGTTCAATCCATCATATGTATCCCAATTCGGTGCCCTTGCGCGCTAACGCCAGTCCGACCGGGTTTATAAAAGGCCCTCTAGGCCCGAGCGAACCAGGAATTCACAGGTCAACCAACACTCTTACATCCCTCACCCATCCAACCAGTCCCATCCTCGACTTTATCTTAACATGCGCTTCTTCCTCGCTCCATTTTGCGCACTCTTGTTGGCCGCTCTTGTGGTTGCAAACCCCGTGAGTTCTCAATCCTTATTGTTTGTTTTGCCGACCGGATCGCTCATTCCCCTCATTTCAACCTCAGATTCCCGAGGAGAACGCTAAGCGGGGGAAGACTTACATCTCAAACAAAGACTTCAAGCGAACTGATTGAGGGGCTCAGTGGACGCGACACGCCCACATCTTATCATGTAGGTGTCGGCGCCCACCCTTTTCAGGCAGAACTGCGGAGCTGACTATTGCTGTTCCAGTTGCCAACCGTTGCTGACTGGTCCATGTACGGTTGGGTCGAGGGACACTTATCACTCTGTACTCTCCACACTGGGAATGTGTAGATATATATTATCGGATCAGTTGCTATGTTTTTTCTGGGATATCCTTGACACTACAATTGTGAATAATAAATTAATATCTCGGTATTCGAACGAGAAGAGGATGAGTCCAACTTACCTCAAACTCGGTATGCGTTCTGTGGTCCGGCGAGCGACGTTTTTGGTGGAGACTTTAGGAGATTAGACGAGGGACAGAAGGAGTATCTCACCGGGAATCATGACCACAGAGTCATCGATGCCTGCCCGAAATGCCGAAGGCGAGACGCCCACCACCCTCACCTCGTGTGCTACACGAACCTAGGATCCTTTGCCTCCCTCCCACCGGAAGAGCACGCCAGTGGTGGTCCAGACCGGTGCGGTCCATATCGGCATCATTCCGCATGTACTCTGTGAGGCGGACTCGACTCCACAAGCACCACACCAGCCGTCCAATGGCGAACGGCGTGAAAACCTCCCGCGGTTTGCCTCGATGTCTCCACTGTCACCATGGAAAAACGGAGATAAAGCTGGCAGCAAGGAAGGTGCATGCATGCGTGTTGACAGGAGGGGAGGAGAGGGGTATATCATCAGCAACGTTTTGGGGTTACGCATATTCTGCACAAAGTCGGCGTGGAAGCGGTCAGCTTGTCAAGCTCGATGAAACCCCGCGCAGTGACCCGGTGATGGGCGACTTACCCCAGTCGTCAATTATGGCCCCGACGGTGGGCCGAGATCCCATGCCAGTGGGGCGTCTCTCATGGGGCGTCTCTTCGTACGTCTATCAGCGTTGCGCCGGCCAAGGGGAAACTAGTCAATTGCCCTTAGGCAACACTTCTGAGAATCCAGTAATCAAACTAGCTTTCGGGTCTATCTTTTAATGGTGGGCACTGTGACGGGGATTAGTGGGTGTAACCAGCTGATTACAATTAATTTCGTTGATTCCTGGGCATAGTAATGTCAGGTTATTTCAGATTCTTGAATAAGAAATCGAGCGTTATCGTAAAAGGAGGTTGAATGAGTGGACGCCCGAATCCCGACATGGGAAAACTTCGTCATACCTGCTTTCAAAGGCTGTACCGCCTGACCCACATTCAGAGTTGTTTTTTTACAAGTGCTCGTTGCTTATGGCATCGAGGGACCGCGAGGCGGCTGACAATCTAAACCTTGGATGTCGGTTAACGACCCAACAGGGGTCAAAAAACTTACGAAAGTCCTCTCTTTCGACGGGTTTTTCATTTACGAATAAACGCGAAAGAAGAAAATCGACGGCAGTGGGAAAGGAAGCTTCGCCGTGGGATCAGAGCGCATGATCACCAACACTCTATTTCTCAGGTACCGGCCGCACTAACACAACTTTTGCTATATATAGATGCAGGATCTTCGCCACATCACAATCCTCGATACGTCCTCAATCCAAATTTTTTTACTTCGAAAGATTGTAAGCTGGGACACACTGCTGAGGACGGATTGCTCCAGTCTTGTGCTCCAGACTGGAACTGAGGCTGAGAAAGGTCCCGGCCTAGATAACATATCTCCTGGTTCCTAAAATGTCATCTGTCCAAGCGAAGTTTGGTGCCCTTAATCTGACCCTCACCCCAAACAGAGGTACGGGCTCATTTGGCTCTACTAAGGCACGAATGTAAATATTCGCGGAACGAGTTCGCCTCGTGGCCTAGGGGTTTCCCCAGAAGACAATATGAAACACGAGTTTGCGTACCGCAGAACGCATTGACCAACCTTGCCACTTTGTCACCCGCAATAAATCCCGAAATTGAGACATACAGCTTCGGGGTCTTTGAGTCGTGGCATCATGCCAACTTGGCTGGGGTGGTCTCGGGAGAAACGACCGCTTCGCCACAATACAGTATGTCCGGCACGGTACGGGTGCAGTAGTAAGAGTATAGTATAGCAGTGCTCGCAGTACAACAGTAGGAATGGAACGCGACTTGCGGCATTTGGGCCATTACAGTATGCGCATTACGATTCGCTGGCCATTTGGCCGGAGTTGTCGGCCATCGATGACGCAGACCTGATGAGAAGAACGGGATGTCCTTCTTGGGTAGTTAAATTCGGGTTGTAGAGGGCTCGAAGCGACAGCCCGGGCGGGAGGCTAGGCTTCTAGATTACCATCGATCATCCGTACTGGTATGTCTCGGGATACAGTACCGTACTGTGGGTTCTTCTTCGGTAGTATGCCGCACGTCGACTCGGAGCAGCTCAGATTATGATCACACGCATGCATATAGAACTATCTGGGGGTAGTACTGACAGTGAACTAATAACGATACGGCGATGGACCCGAGGTACCTGACAGCTGTACCACCCCAAGGCGGGTCAATGTCAGCTACGGGGCCCGAGTGAGGGTGTAACACACGTGTTAGAGGGGGGGTGGGGGACTGCGGATTTATTTCTCGCCAAGCCCGCGCCGTCTCACTACCCACACAAATCTATCATGACTGTGGTCCCAGATGAGGAGAAGGTCACCGTGCTTTCAAGGACGTCCCACCGGCATGTACTGCTATCTGTGTAGATTTTTTTTTTGGTTTCGGGGATATATATTACCGGGGGTTGACACTCTTCGCGGTTAAGTCTTTCGCTTTGAGTCGGATGATCGTCTCGCGGTGCAGGACCTGAGAGAGGTGCCAGTGAGCGGCTTTCGGGTTTTGATGCGTGGTACGTTACCCTTAATGCGTTTCTTCCTTGTCTCTGTCTGCGTGCTTCCGGTCTCGTTATGGCCACCACAGTGTCCCAAGATGGGTACGAACGTGTCCTGTTGTCGACCACTATCCATTCGTTCGGCTGGTCGCAAACGCAGGGATGAGTTGAGATTCCTAGAAGCACTTAGAACTCACACAAGGAGAGAGGGCAGGCCGATGGTTTTACAAGACGAGAAGTGAGTCGACATAGAGACGAGTAGACAATAATAGAGGAATAGAGCTCGACATGGGTTGCTCAACAGAGTGAGAGCAGTCGTGAAAAGTCAAACGAGCGGTATATTGTGGTAGTAGAAGAGAAGCGAGTGAGGGAGTCAAACGAAGGGTCAAGGCGGACGTGGCTGGTGGCGCTCAGAGGCGTGGCTGATTACGCGTGGTTTGGGTATCTTCCTTTCAGGGAAGGCGTGCCAACAGCTTCTACCATATCCTGTGGCAAGCGTGATGCATGTGGTGTCTCATGCTGTTCCAGGAATTGGTATGCTGGTATCGTGCTGTAGACCAGCGTATAGCTGGAGTGCAGGGCGACGTTGTAGCCCTTGTACGCGGGGTGTCAATGAAGGTGAGAGACGCAAGACGGATAATTGTTGCAACGTTGCAGTTGCAGGGTACGCACGCTCTTAATTCACGTTCAGCCACTCAGCGTGGGATGCGATAGTAGTTGTTGAGGTAACTGCGCTGCTCCGCGTGGGAAAAGAAGGTCCCATACGAGGGGAGGGGAGGACAGCGCCAGGTATACATGACTGGGTCCGAGTTCAGCTCACAAAGAAACCCAGCACCATGGGGTTCCTTTCCCCGCTGCCCCACGGCGCAGTTCTCCTTGTTTCTCCTCTCGTTAGACCCGTCAAGGAATTGATACACGGTTACGGAATAATTGCACTTTACACAGCCCAAGGCGAGTTGGGGCAATCCGGGTGCCCGTGAATGAGCGGCGCGACTAACTGGGATCATCCTGTACAGACCTTCCCATTTTCGCAGAGGGTATGAGCGTCCTGTACCAAAGATAACGTCAATTAGGTGGAGCTCGCTCTCGCGGGGTCTAGCATCTCCGAGACGAGATACGAAAGGGATCCTTCCAACAAACCAGAATGGCACGTCGCACAAGTAAACCCCGCTGGAAAGGTGCGGATGGCCCGCACGACGCACGACAGAATCTTCGCTGAATTTCCTATAAAGACGGCACATCATCGTACGACTGACCGTTCACAGGTGCCGGCGCTTGGATATGGTGGGTCGAAGGTCAGCCCGGACCGTCCGTCGCTTCTCTCCACTCCATCAAGTTGGCAGAGTCTCTCGTGCTCTTCGAGTTCCCGGCAGACCTACATCCCAAAATACACTTGCTCCCATCTGTGCGCCCGCGTCTTCATCGCCGCGGTGTCCGACAACATCACCCCCGCATTCTTCGCGTCCTTCACGGCGCAGAGCCGGGCCCAGTTCGAGGTACTCTGCAGGACCTGCAAGGTGCAGCTCCCACCGGGAGGAGGGTTTCGTACTTAGCGGCCAGTGGTCGATCGCAGACGATGCAGCGGTACCGTTCCTCAGACACATCGAGCTCATGCTGCAGCACGACATCGTGAACTTTGCAGAGGAAGCTGAGAGACGGGCGTACGGCGAGGTCTTTGAAGAAAAGGCGTTCGCGCGGTTACGGTAGTATCTGAGGGATATGAAGGGTCGCTCAAGTCCGCCAGAGACATTCGATGAGGTGCGTTTGCCGTTCCCGCAACATACCTGGGGCCGTGCGAAAGAGACTTTACTCTCAAGGGCCTTTAGACGACTACCCATGTTCGGCTCTCTTCGACTCTATTTTCAAGCCGCAGAAAAGTCATCCCTCGAGCTCGTGGCTGAGATGCACGAGCTCACAGAGGCATCGACCACCAAAGCTTGCGATGTTCTCGTCGCGTCCAACAATGACGCGTCCGCCACGCTCCAGTAGCCTCGGGCACCCAAAAAGCCGCCAAAGTCGCCCACCGCATTGCTGGCGAGGACCCCGTAGGCAGGTCGATCCCACGGCACGGGACAGGCGACGGTCATGGCGGCGTGCGCGCCACACGGACGTCACACACACCGCTGCGTTCCTCGCGGAGCCCGAGTCTCGGGACTAGCGCCGCCGGCAGCTGGACAGTATCCACCACGTCCTTCGCACGCAGCTCCTCGATGCGTCGCTGCCCCCACACCCTCTCCAGCCACTTAGTCGCACGGCAGGACTCCCCTTCCCTTCCCTTACCTTCCAGAAACACCGAGGGACGACGATTGATTGTATGCAATGCAAGCGTGGAAGTGACACGATCTTTAAGCTTTTCGGGAAAGGGATGACTATGGTGCTCTGTCATCGTTTTTTGCTTGTCGGATAGATGATACTGTACCGGGAGACCATAAGGCGCTTATAGCATATTTGCCAGTGGAAAAACTTGAACAAACACTGTGACACCGTTTGCTTTAATTTGTGATGAACCCAAGCCAGGCAAATTCTCGAGAATACCAATGGAAAGCCATCGATGCTGAAATAAAATCATTGGAGGACTCCATCCGAGCGTTGCGGCTGCGCCGTAATGCACTCGCACCCGTTTCATCTCTACCTCCCGAAATCATCGCTGCCATATTCTCCATTTTGCGCCTACCTCCCGGTGGTACAACACCACTAGGTGGAAGGCCAGACCGCCATCTATCGTGGCTACGTGTAGCCCACGTCTATCATCGATGGCGTGAGGTTGCACTCAATCAACCGTTCTTCTGGAGTCACGTCGATTTCAGCACCCTCAGTTCGGCCGGTATGACTGAGATACTTGTTCGGGCCAAGTCGGTACCCTTATATTTGGAGGCAAGGGTCCCTAAATATCGCTGGGACGATGATAATCGATTTAGTATATTCCAAAAAGAAATCCAGGCGCGCGTCTCCCACATATGCCATCTTTCCATAAACGCAGGACCCCTCCCTCTCGACAGGGTACTCAAAAAACTCGTATCACCTGCTCCCACTCTTGAATACCTTTCACTGTCCTGTAAGAAATACCGGGACAGAATGACATGGGAGCAATGTTCATTCATCCCTGACACTCTTTTCGATGGTTCCACCCCTAGGCTCTCTTGGCTCGAGCTCTCGGGCTGCGACTTCAGTTGGAAGTCACCGCTCTTAAGAGGCCTCAAACACCTCAAGATACGCACACCGTCCGCGGATGCGATTCCGAGCCTCTCAGTTTGGTTGGATGCCCTGGACGAATTGCCACAACTAAAGACGCTTGGCCTTCACTCGGCTTCCCCGATTGCTCCTCCCTTTCCCTTTGACGTCGAGCGCACCGTCACACTATTCTCCCTTACACACTTCGATATCACCGCCTCTCCTGGGGGTTGTGCGTTCGCACTTGCTCATCTCGTCCTACCGGCTCTCGCTTCGCTGTGGGTCACAGCAATGTCTCATATTCGGGACAGAGAAGACGTGCAAAACATGCTTCCATATGTTGTGCAACACGCCCACGGACCACAGGACGCCCGACCTCTGCAGAGCGTGCTCATCCATGGCTACAGGAGCCGTGCAGACATCTTTGCGTGGCCCGTGCCCGATGTCGGCGCCGAGGTGGACAACCCACCCACCTTGCTCGCCGCGACGCTCTCTCCACGCGTGGCGCTCTCCGTCACGAACAAAGGTTGGTCTGGTTACGATAACTACCTCGAGATCCTCGACGCGGGGATGGCGGCTTTTCCCCTGGACGGCCTCGTGACGCTCACTACACAACTCGTCTACGGTGACATATACCCAAGGCCCCTCGAAGACGAGCAGTTCTGGCTCCGCCACGCATCGAAGTGGCCCCTGCTACAGTGCGTGCAACTGACGCGCCCCACAGAGCCTGGATTCATAGGGATGCTGCTCGAAGACAACGGGGGACGCGAGAGCCCGCTGCTCCCTTCGCTGACAGAGCTCGTCCTGGTCGACTTCCCATTACGTAGATTACATGAGCCTTGGATACTTCGCCTCTGTGACACGCTTATGAAGCGCGTGGAGCAGGGGGTCCCACTGGAGATGCTCGACTTGCGCTGGTGCCTACCACACCCGCGTTATGATCCGGACCCGGCCGCAGTAGTTCAGCCACTCAGTGAAATTGCGGTCAACGTCCTGGTTCCTGAGAAAACTTTCCAGAGTAGGGGACAAATGGACTCTTTGTGGGTTCGTAGCCTCGAAAATGATAATTCTGGAGCAGAAGATGGTTCAGATACAAATAGTGACGACTAGGATGAATACAATGACAGATCCCTACATCCTTTCGAGCAACCCAAGCAGACTTACATCCAAAACCGCACTTTAGTAGTTATATCTCATATGATGGACTCCAGGGACGAGTACACGTTTGTAGAGTGCTAGGCTAGTAATTACAGTAGTCTACTGTAACGTGTGAACTAGTTCGAAAGTGTGGGAACTTAGAGCCAAATTTGGAGCCGGATAAGCCTCTTACAGCCAGGAAGACCTCGCTACTACAGCTGAATCCAAAACAGGGGGCCCCTTGCCTACGAACACAGGACAGCGGACTCCCAAACTTTGACATCGGGGTTCATAGTTAAGTATAGTTTGAAATTTTGGGAACTTTGTTATCTCGCGAGATTGTAGTTATAAAATAGTTATGGTGGAATCAAATAATTATCCAGGGGTGCTGAGTTCGGCACGCCTTGCAAAGTTTGGGTTATCTCACACTTATCGCCCGTTGCGCAACCATTGTGTCTCTTGTTTTCCCCCTCCACTGGGTTTCCCTCCGTCTCCCCAAGCATGGTTGGCCGCCACATCTCCGATGAGCTCAAACAAATGGCTCTTTCTATGTCCCTTCAAGGTCTCCGCGACTCGGAGGTCCATGAATTCACAGGAATCAGCGTGCGATCCCTCAAGCGACTGCGAAGCACATTTCGCCAAACTGGAGGTGATGTTTCACACAAATCGGTTGCCACAGGTCGGCCACGTATCCTCAGCGCGATGGATAGAAAGGTACGTCTCCCAACGTCTCTCAGTTTGGTCATCACCTCATCAAATATAGTTCCTTTGTGATTGCATCGCGCGCCGGTCCGACCTAGCCCTTGTGGAGTTGCAGACAGAACTCCGTGAGGTCTGCGACGTTGAGGCATCGGTGCAAACGATCGCGCGTTCTCTCCAAAGGGAGGGTTACACTATGAAGACGGTGCGTTCTCTTCACCTCATCTCTGCATTACCCTCACTGTCAACTCTGTAGGTTACACGGTCTGCTCTGGAGCGAAACGAGCAGGATCGAGAGGACTTCCGGAACCTCATTGATACACACTTTCGCCCAGAGCAGCTTGTATTTGCTGACGAAAGCCATTTCAACCGGCTGACGTTGAGGAGGCCATATGCGTGGGCATTGCGTGGTGAACGCGCAACTCGGTATGAGTTTCAATTTCGTGGGTCGAAATACTCCCTGCTCCCCGCCATCTCCATCGACGGCATCCTCCACCTGGAGGTTGTCGAGAACTCTGTCACTGGCGCGGATTTCTGCCGATTCGTCCAGGGCTTACTCCCTCTCATGAATGAATGGCCTCTTCCCAATTCTGTGCTCGTCATCGACAACGCGTCAATTCACAAGGTCGCCGGCATACGTGAGATGGTCGAGGAACGCGGCGCACGCCTGCTGTACCTCCCTGCGTATTCACCCGACTTCAACCCTATCGAACTGGCCTTTTCGAGCATCAAGGCGTGGCTGCGCGCGAATCGTGATCATGTGAACCAAGAAGCTGAGAACGGCATGGTATACAACGCGTTATGGGAGGGAGTTCACTCGGTCACTTCGGAGCAAGCGAAGGGTTGGTATACACACTGCGGATACATTGTACGCGCTTAATATTACGGTCTCTTATGTCTATCGTTTGCATACGACAATGTAATTACGGTCAATCGTCATGTGGGTGTAGACAATGGAAAAGTATTTTGGTATGTATGCGAAATCTACTGAGTCATGCAAATTATTGTATTTTTGGGCTCGGGCGTGGGCTCGGGCGGTGTCCTGCGTATTTGCAGTGTTGTTGACGTGTCGGAAGTTGCCGGTCACCAGCTGACGAAGCTCACAACTCCTGCTGTGTGGTCACGCTTGTCACTTCATCCACCTCGCTGCCGTCGTACCCCTCACTGTCGTACTCCTCGATCCCATCCTCCTCACTGTCACCTGCAACATAGTCCGCCACCTCTACCTCCTCAATATTCTCACCTGGAATGACTCCGGCAAGCCACTCCGATATGTAGTCGTAGTCTTCTTCCTTGATGGCTTGGTCCTCGCCCTCGCCCTCGTCGTTGCGCTGCCTGTTATCCTGGATGATCGGGGCGGCGATTTCTTCGATGGACGACTCTTCGCTGGGCCTCGAAGTCTTCATGTAACCAAGAGGTTTGAGGAACTTCTCCCGCGTGTACTGGTGAAGGCGGCGGGCACCATCTCCTCCAAGGTGGCCGAACGTCGCAAGGTAACACACCTCGAGCCCATAGATGTCAAATGCGTCTTTGTACCCAAGGTCCTCCAAGTCGCTGCAGGCATCAAGATACCTTTTGTCTGGCGCTGGGACTTCACTGTCCATGAGGGTGAGTAATTCATATGTCAGTGGAACCCTCTTGTCGTTAACACAGTCCATCATTAGAAGAAGCGAATTGCGGGGCATTGGGATGTGCTTCCTATGCCCCGCGAGAGTAGGTGCTGCGATGTCGCAGGTCTTGGTACGTACAGTGACGTCGCTGACTTGAGCAGGGGGTGCAGAGGCCGACGCCGATTGCGCAATTGAGGTTCCCGACACGACGTAGGGTCCATGCGTACTCCCCACACCCGACATCGGCGCAATATTGACGGCAATGTGGACATCGGGTGCTGTCTTTGCGCCCCGAGGTTTCTTCGTAGGTGGATGGTTAAACTTCTTTATATTCGGTGGCAGGGCTGTGGTAGCCATCCCGAGCTCCTGGGGACGGTAAGTGCTTATTTTTCGCGCTCATGTCTTTTTTTGCTTACAATATGTTTTGCCCAGAGCGTCATCTCGTCGTTCTGGACCTCGCGATGTCCCCCACTGGCGCTCTCTGTCGCTGGCTCAACCCAACAAAACGTACGCAACCCAGGCACCGAGTGCTCATCGCATAGCAACCGCCTCTTTAGTTCGTCCATGTGGCTGACCAGGCGCTTTGTTTCTGATGTTGCCTCCGGGGGTATGTCATCCTCGCGGCGACGTTTCTCCTTCCCCTTGCCCGTTGCACGTGCCTTCGGCCCGTTCCCCAGTGCGCGCTGCACCAAAAAAGTAAGTATTTCCTTTCATGTGAAGAGCGTGCTGACTTACGAGATTTGTGAGCTCCATCACCACCGCGCGTGTCCGCGCTGTTAATATTTTCCCCCTCAAGTACTTGACAGCCACGTTCCAGTCGGGTTCGCATGCGAGAGACACCCAGGTGCGTTTCTCGCCATTGATACGATACCCTAATTCGATGTCTCCTTGGAATGTGTTGAACCACCCTCGTGCATGCCCTCCGAATTCCGACCAGTTCATATTGGTCCGGGCAGTGAACGTGTATCGGATCTGGTTGTTGTTGACCTCAACTAGAAACTCCCATACTTTGGGACGTTAGCGGTAAGCGTTTCACAAGTCAAAACTACGTACCTCCATCGCTCACTTGCTTGTTTGGGTAGGTTTTCCTTGGCTGTATCTCAGTCGACTCCACGCGTTCCTTACCCACACCACTCCTTGTGCGCGCGTCCCCTTCAGCAACTCCAACACCTGGCGCGACGGCAGTGTCACCCCGAGCCCCATGCACAGGTGGGGCTCTTTTCGCATTGTCAGGGCCGCATGTCTAATGGATGTGGGACAGGATCCGGCAAAGGGCCAGTGGGGTAATGGCCGTAACCCCACGGCTGAAATTGAGTGTTAGCGACCCCAGGATAGGGAGCAAAGTGGGGAGAATGGAAAGGAGGGTACGGCGCCAGTGGCACACCATAGGGTTGCCCATAGATGGGCGGTACGTTCATGCCCACTGGCAGACTGGCGGCATGGTACTGACCACCACTGACTGAAGTAGGATGGCCTCCGGCATACAGGGGTTGGAATGGCGGTGGCGGTGGTGCGTAGAACGGATGCGCCGCCGGTGGTACTGGCGGTGGTGGCGGCAGCGTTGGGCCTGGAACCGGACCAGGACCAGAGGTAGGGCGTTGCGCACTTGCGCGTAATCGACGAGCTTTTGGTGGCATCCCAAAAATGGTATGATGGCCCCAAAAGGTGTCAACATTCCATATTTATAGTCTCTGCTGTGTACGACGGAATGTCAACCTGCTGAACCTTTACCCTCTCAAACAGCCGTCCTCTGGCGCCTCTGTCACCCACAGCCGCCGCTTGCAAGTATAGTGGTTGTCAAAGTACAGCGTCTGTCAACGACGGCTCTTCCAATGACAACGAGAACGAGTCGTGACTGGCTGCCTCTATGTGTGTGCCTACAGACACCGTTTGGTGGTGTCGCCCTCTCCAGCGTCAGCACACTACTGTACCTACTGTGCCTACATTGAATAGATTACTCTCTCTCCTATCCCGTCGGGCAATATATATTTTTCTTGAAATTGATTGAAGCGTGTCGCAAAAAGTCGGTGTTACCTTTGCACCTGTAAGCTCGACTTAGCGTCGAAATTGGTTTGCAGATTAATAGTTTTCACTTTATTTTGTTTGTGAATTGATAACTTTCATTTTTTAATTTCTACAAATAATTTCTCGTGGGAAGAAACCTCGGCATGGTTATCAAACTACCTTTCGGACTCAGCCTGTACTCGTAAAGTGATCGCGAGGGGCCCCCTGTTTTGGATTCAGCTGTATCACACTGGGTTTCTCCTCTCTATAGATTTCCCTTTCGTCCATTTCGTATGAACTTATCCCCCTCGAGCCTTGGTAATCACGTACGACTCGTATCTCCACATAACGGACTCACGCGTGTTTCACAGGTGTAGTAGTTCATAACTACGACCGGTCCTAGTCTATGGCTTGTACCCCGGAATAAGAATTGGTCAAAAAAAAAAAAGATAAGCCTCTTACAAGGCTTGGAAGTGCAAACCGCAACAGCGAGCATGCTTCAACGGCGACCACCCGTCTTCAGGTCTTCGCGGCTTCTATTCCCAATTCGCAGAAAAGCCATCCCCCAAGCTCTGGCTGAGCTGCGCAAGCTCAAGGAGGTATCGATCACCAAAGCTCGCAAGGCTCTCACTGCGTCCAACAACGACGTATTAGACGAAGTTTACTCGTAAAGATTATAACGTGTTTCGCCTAGTTTCGCCTATCAAGAGAACAAACAACGATTAACCCCGGTTGCCGTTGGCGTGATGGCGGATGAGGGGAGTACTGCCGCAACTTACGTTCTGTCAAGACACAGATCAGACACATCGCCTGTGTTGTCATGGTGTACACCTCCCAGAGCCGGACATCTTTGAACACTTTTCCTGTCAAACCGGGGTTTCGAAGACTAGCCTGGGCTAGGTCGCATGACCGTCCGGCATTCGCCGCCTCAACTCGGTCCTAGTAGAATTGAGAGTTACATCACTTTTGACTGGTCGTCTAGGACGTGCAGTCTGCAAACATTATAAGATAAACGTGCGATGACCGAGAAAGTCGACTCGGAGTTGCGTTGCATGAACTTGAAACGCGGATGGGATCGAGAGCGCTCCATGGAGCGCTCGCACTGCGCTTGCTCGATCAACCCGCAAGTCGCACACGACAGTAAGTGTCATAGGCAGTGTGCTGGATGCTCAGTCGTCCGGTTCCTCTTACTTTCAACTGGTAGCCGCCACTCGCTATCCTCGCTGGTCGCCTTAGCGAACAGACCATGAACAATCCGTTGTATGATGACGTAATCAAATGTGTGAACTCAGCACTGCCGCACCGTCATCCACTGGCAGGCGATGACTCAAGCAACCACGAGATAATGGGCGTCAGTTCGGGTCGTCCGGAGTCAGCCAAAGGTACGAGTTTTTGGCAGGTGCTCTCGACCACACGGAGCAATCATCTAACACGAATCCGGGTCCTTTCCCTTAGGGCGCTCGACCGGGTGCCATAACGGCAAGATAGGAACAGGAAACGTATATGGCCAACGCACCTCTCCTTTCGACCGCCTCTACCCCCTGTCCCCAACACCCATGACCAGGAGGAAGATGAGGATGAGCAAGTCGCAGTTGGTCGCCTGTCTTCCCATTTTCGCGAGTCTTGTGTCTGCCCAGCTCGTCTATCCGAACTGTACTGCAGGATGGGAATGGGTGAGTCCCCGATACATTCCACGTTTTCCTAGGATTCGTCCATTCGTCTCTTTATTCCATTCGATCGACTGATTGAGCCTCCACCTCAAGTCATACAATAGCCTGGGTCAAAACCCTTGCAATGTTGCCGCATATTTGGAGGCAACATGTGGCAGTGGTCGTACGTTTTCTCACCACTCGTTTTCCTTTTCCCTCGTTCAAACTAAATGGCACCCCATTCTGGGTCCTTTCTCTCATCGATCCGCATATATACACAGTTTTCGCAATCGCCCCGCTACCGCAAGGTTCGCTGTACCGTGGCCCAGACGCCGGTCGGGGCAACTTGTGCGTGTGCAACACCGTCGTCTACTCGCTCGTCAGTGCCTGTGGCGCCTGCCAAGGATCCTCGCAGTGGATACAGTATGCGTTCCGCCTATCTGCGCGCAAGTTTTGCGTCGTAATGACGACGTTTTGCCAGGTGGTCCCAATGGATCCTCAACTGCACCACTGTATCTACAGCTGGAACGTAGGTTTACTTTCCAATGCTCCTAATCTGACCACGTCACCACTGATGATCTTACTCTTTTACTCTTGCCTCCGTTACTCGTACTCAGGTATCCAAATTCGATTCCAGCCGGGACGCGAGTACCTCGCTGGGCATATCTCGACGTGTCGGTGCGTACGACCTGTTGTTATCTTGGCAATGTGCCTTGTTGATCCCGATGTTTTTCCGCGGCAATCATGCAGACAGCTGACAGCTGGGACGCCACTGCGGCACAAAGCGCTGGTGGTAAGCTGAAAATGGTGGCGCCAAAAAAAATTTCTAACTTTTTTTTTTTCTTGTTTTTTCTTCTTTGCGCCAAAGACTCACCTGAGGGCACACAAACGGTCTCATCCACGTCGTCCACATCAGCGCCAAGCTCCTCTACAAGTCCGAGCTCCAGCTCAAACAAAAACAGCTCGAGTACAGGGGCGATCGCCGGCGGTGTCGTGGGCGGTGTCATAGCCGCTACACTCTTGGTTGGTCTCATCGTCTGGTACACCCGGCGCCGCCGGTGGCGCGCAGTTGCTCGACCTTCGCCATTCATGACCGACGCACCCCACATGGCAGAGGCGTTTGGTCTTCCAGATCCGGGGACCTCCGCGGCAATTCCTAAATACTATGTGCGTATCAACAGCATCTAAGCGCTCTTCAACCAAACCTCTCCTTTTCCTTTTCCCTTTCTACCCCCCCTTTTTTTTTCCATGAATTTGTTTTTCGTCATGGTAGCATGTTGCTGCGCTTTGATGTGGCTGGATGCTGACCTAATCATACAACAAAGGACCCGTCCGACCCAAGCACGTTCCCGCCCTCATTGATGTCGCCCTCGGCGACCGTGATCCAGACCACCCCTGGCAGCGAACAAGCTGACGGCACTGCGACGCCGCCATTATCTGTAAATGACAGGGGCCGGTACAACGGCCTACCGCTTGTCTGATTCGGAACTCCTATTTATGACCGGGCGGGCATGGTACCCCGTACGCTCATCAGTTTTGGGACAGTTTCTTTTATCTAAGTACGTTACGAACGGATACGATACTGATATTTGGACTCGTTGTTGTAAGCTGTATTTGATTTTGTGTTGGGGACTTTTGGCTGTTTCAGACATGCATCATGTACGGGATCATATCCGACGAAAAGATTACGGCACCCGTATCGTAATGGTCGGGACGAGTTAGATACGATAATTAGTGACTGAAAATGGGAAATTCTATGCTTGCCATCGTTTACCATACGATTCTGCAGCCGTGAATCACGCAATAACCTTATCACCTATCTCATACAGCTTTGTATCACAGACAATGACTAATCGCACAAAATCCGCACCTCGTCCACGATTCCAGAAGGAAGAATCTGTGCGCACAAGTAGATAACAGGTGAGAGTACATTTCAGAGCGGGCAGAAGGCCATGTTTGCTGCGCCAGATGCTCCAGACAAGCCTAGGCCTGCCAGTGTGACCAGGGATGCACCTGAATGCGGTAGGGAGTGGGTGATTCGGGGAAAAGAGAGGTCTAAAGAAGCAAGCAGGCGAGAACTCCACTTAAATTGAAACTGAAACGGGGTTCTGGATCGAGTTCATCCATAAATATCTCTTTGACAGTCGTGGTTGCGGGTGTCATGGAAGCCAGATGGAACCATGGAAGCATTGTTCGATGGGATAGAAGAAGAATATCGCGTGATGCTGTTGGGATGAGGGGCCTCGCTTCTGTACGTTTGCGTGTCAATGCGCAATGGCACATCACACCGTGCAGCTTGGGGGGAAGACACCCCGCTTGGGACTTATCGCAGTTGCTTTAGCTCAGGACGATGCTTCAAGAGCACGGGAAAATGTAGGACCGAAGTAGTAGGCCCGATTGAATAGGATGGGTAGTGGGCACTCTCAGCGCCGTATAGCACCCGCAGCAAGATCGATAACCGAAATCAAGGCAAACAACGCGAGAGAGCCGGATTGATCAGGGATCGCGCACCGCCGCACACAACAAGTAAGTTACTAGTCAGCAAGAATAAGCAGGAGTTGTCGACGGGTCGAAAGCTGTGATGTTCATAGTACATATGTATGCGCATGGCGAGGCGCAGAATCGACGCTCTTGAATCTCGCCCCGCGTTGATCGATTAGGCGTCCACTTGGGAGCTTAGATTTCAAAGCTTTGATCGTCCGAGGGCAGTACACACGGAGATGGTGTGTGGTGAGTTGGTCATATGAGAGATCGTGGCGGTGGCCTCGATCGGGCTGCGATGCGAATGGAGATACGGTAGGTATTTCCATGCCGATCCGCGCACTCGGAGGCAGCAGAAGTGCAAATGCCGTTATATACTGTAATAGCGGTCGTGGAGATACATTGGTGAGTACTGCAAAAAGTGAATTGTGAACTCTCGCACTCGCACAAGATTTTCCCCCCAAGAAAAAATCGGGAGTCTCGTCGTTCAGAGCTGAGGTGCTGGAGGGTTTAAGTTGGGAGATGAGTTTCTCGACTCTCGAGTGTAGCTGTAGGTTGAGATCAGTACTCTAGGGTAATTAGTAGTAGAGTAATTGAAATCGCGACTTGTAGATGGCCAAGCGACAGACCAGGTAGTCGCGCTATCCTAAAAGGGCCCATAGTATGATATGAGGACAACAAACTCCAAGTTGCTGAGTAACACTGCCAGTGAGAGGTGAGAATTTTGGTGTTCGTAAGCTCGCCTCAGTCCACGGTATATTGGAGAGTGGTGGCTCCTCCGAAGGGATATGCTGTACAGTATGGTGGCAGGACGGCCGCTGGTGAGTGAAATTAAGCGACTATGCCGTAACGAATGCGCCATAACCGAATGGAGCGCCCCAGGTCAATTCAATTTCCCAGTGGCGGGCAATTCCACCTTGGAAGCTGCTCTTCGGAGCCCAGAGCTTACCGGTTTACCCTCGGAACCCGTCAAAGATGGCGTCGAACGCCAAGAAACGCACTAGCACGCGTCAGTCCATTCCGCTTTAATCACTAGCTTGACCACTCATGATCTGACTCCCAAACATCCCCAGCTAAACCATCTACTTCTCTCTCCTGCCCAGTCCGTCATACGGCCGGCACCGTGTCATTCGCTCTATTCCTGTCTTTCCTTTACGTTGCTGCCTCTCTCAAAAACTATACTCCTTTCATACCGCTCGGCGTTTCCTAATTTCAACTATGCGTGCTGACTATGCATTCCTCGCCGCTCTTTCTCTAATTCTCACTCCATGCACCAGGGCAACCTTCTATCTCCAGGACGAGTGGATCGGCGAGGGGTTCTTCCAGGGATGGGACTGGGTGACCAGGGATGACCCGACGCACGGATGCGTCAACTATGTTAGCCAAGCCGAGGCTCAGAGCAAAAACCTGACATATGGTGCGGTCTTTCCTGCACGTCTCTCTTCTCCCGTTTGACTCCCGCTGAATTAATTTTTTTTTCAGTAGAAGGCGGGAAGTTCTTTATGCGTGCCGACGATTGGTCGATCGTTTCCCCCTCAGCCCGTGGACGCGACAGCATCCGCATCTCGTCTCAGAACACGTACGACGAAGCAATATTCGTGCTTGATCTCCAGCACATGCCGGCGGGCTGTAGCACCTGGCCCGCCTTTTGGACGCGGGGAAAAGCTGGTCCGTGGCCGAACGGCGGCGAAATCGACATAATAGAGGGTTAGAACACGCCCCATATCCCCCCCACCTTCCTCAACCTGCCCTCCGCTGGGAATCGACGCGAAATGCTAATGGTGTGCGCGCGCACGCGATCTCCACTTCAGGTATCAACCTTAAAATCCATAACCAGGCAACCCTGCATACTACCCCAAATTGCACGATGCCTCCCGATGTATTACGCCAGCCACAGACTGGGTGCGTCTCGCTTTCCTACACACTCTAGAATTCTGAAAAAAATTGCGGTAGGGACACCTCCTTAACTGATTGCAATACGGCGGCCAACAACAATGCAGGGTGCGGTGTCATTTTTTCTGACCCCGACCCATTCTGCACATCCTACGGCGCCCCGTTCAACCGCGCGGGAGGCGGGTATTTCGTCACGTACAGAGGGCACGACTCCGTCAAGGTCTGGTACTATCCACGACATCGCTTTGTCCCGGAGGTAATTCGCGTCGGGGCGCCGTGGGGAGTGCCCGTGTACCCAAATATCTTTTGGGGAATCCCTGCTGCGAACTTCCCCTTCTGCCCCGACCTTTGTGACTACGAGCAGCATTTTAACGCGCACCAAATCATTTTTGACCTTACCTTTTGCGTCAGTGTTCTGTCTACCCTACTCGTCTTTTGTTCTACCCATTGTTGACATGCTTATTCGACCAAGGGCGACTGGGCTGGCAGCCTCTGGCCAACTTCCGGCTGCGGGGCGGGGACCTGCGAAGATTGTAAGACCGTCAATATTAATCATCGAGACTTGCTGATCCTCTTTCCTCAGTTGTTAACAATAATCCAAGTGCATTTGCTGATGCTTACTGGGAAATCAATAGCTTGCGGGTTTATACGCCTCAGCAATCGTGGTGGGGGGTTGAGTGATGCGTGAACTTTTGTTCTATCTTTATTTTCCCGGGTCATCTTCATCTGGTGCCATCTTTTTTGCCAAGAGTAGATCATTGGAGTATTGTAATACCCGTATCTTTCAATTACCAATGTTCACCAGATGGCAAAGCCTGGTGAGGCTCCGGTCTGATTTGACAACATTTCTTGGTGACGTCTGCTTACTACCCAGTGCTAATCACACCGCGAAAGAGCTCTGAACATCTTCCATAATGCATAACGACTGTATGTACACAAATACAAGCGTGTACCACATAATCATGTCGTGTCACGTCATCTCGTTTCTCGTTACTACTATACCCATTAATCAAGAGAACTTAACGAACGGCTAGCAATTGCGATCAGCTGCTCTGGGGTGACATCCCGGCGCGCAAAGTCGGGCTCGAAGATACGTCTCACATTCTCCAAAACGGCACTGAAGTCGCGGGTCGCGAGGTCGGGGGTGAATTGAAAATTCTTAAGGTCCGCGGCAAGGGCTTCCCCATCGCAAGCCCCGATAGGCGTCAAGAAGGCAGGGGAATCGGTTATCGGTCTATTAGGGTCGCACGCCCCGTTTACGACGCGGCGGTAGATCCCCTGGACGAAATCGTCGACGCCGTCACGGCCTAGCAGATTGGTGGGGATCAGCTGGGTAATTGCGTTGAGGGCATCATCGATGATGGTGCGGGCTCCAAGCGCCGGCGCAGGGGGGGAGGAACCTTCTGCATTCGCGATGTTGGGGTTCTGAAGCTTCAATGGGCCACTGATGGTGGGGATCGACTGGAAGAAGTCATTGAGGTCACGAATGAAAAGATCCCCGTCGCGTGCGGCAAGTGGGGAGGCATCGCGGGCAACGGTGGCGCGCACACTGGGAGTGCCGCGAGCCCTGCTAACCTATCAGCCGATATTGCGAGGTTAAGAGGAGAGCAAATACATACGTGAGGGGTGCAGAGAGGGCAGGGGAAGCAGCGGAGGCGGCGAGGACAAGGATGGCGACGTGGGAGGCGTGCATTGTTATAGTTCGTTGTTAATTGAAGTACGTGGGTATGAGAAACGTGAAAGAATAAGGGCAGGGATTGTCTGAAAGATGAACGTTGAGCAAATGAAGATTCGGGCTGCATACGCGTTAGCATGTTTCACGATGGGATGGGGTTATGGATGTGCTCACCAACCAGTGCCAGAGAAAGAATACGAAAGTGAACAAGAGCTGGAGGGTCTCGCATTAAAGTCATGGTTCTTAAGTAGGTTCCATAGTCGCTGAGGTGAGGTCTCACCACTTGACATCATATGATATATTGTGACCCTTCCAATTGCAGATCGAATCAAATGGCATCAAAAAATACGGGCTGCCAGTGGGATGCACAGCCATCTACCCGAGGATGGCTTGGCATTATGTGAACTAGACAACGACCATTTCCCCATGGTCTGGTGCTATCGGCACCAGGAAAGACAGCAGCGGAAGACGGTGTAACCATAAGTGTATACCCGCATTTCGCGGAGTCAGGGCAGAAGGGGGTAGTACCAAGCAGCCAGAGCGCAGGCAAGAACTGTGCTCTTCAAGTTGTTAAGCGAGGGCTTATTGGTGATCCGGCTATGATTGTAGAAATTAGTTTAGGTCGTGTTCGGGTTTGTCGGTTTGTCCATCAACCCAATGCCTCTATGCCACCCGATCACTGGTTACAGGACGGTTAATTGGGATTGCAGACATCAATGTCAGGGCTCGCTAAAGTCGTGATGAATCACTGTGAGAAAATCGCGACAAATAGACCCATGCACGCGCGTTGCCAAAGCGGCAACGTTGATTGATGCGGAATTTTGCCAAGAGGAGCTTCCAGACCCTTAAACGTAGTTCCTACAATGATCCAGACTGTTCTTGAAGGGGTACATGTGTTCTGTAGTTCGTGAGCTCCAGCGCGTCCGGGTCGCATCACGGTGCTGTGCGTGGTGCTATGAGGCTGTGCACGCATCCGACTCGTAGTACCCGACATGCGTTACACCGGCGCAGCCAATCCCCCCCAACCTTTGACGTTCTGATGCGGAGTGAGGAACAAATGCAGGCCCGGAGCTAGAACGGTGTTGAGTGGATGAAGCGATGAAGCGGCACGTGGCATTTCTTCTCGCGCTATTTCATCTAACTGGTAGAGTACAACTTGAACTGATCCACAAGACTAATGAATCGAGGGGTTGTGATAAAGGCGATGAAGCTCGATGAAGCCCTTATCTGGCTTTCATCAACTCGCTTTCGGGGGGTCCCGTCTAGTCGCGGCGACCTCGCCTCGGATCAGCGGACCCGATCGAACTTGTAGCTTGAAGTTTCGCGCTTCCGCACGTCAGTACTATAGTGACTTATTGCATGTCCTTGCTACTACTGATTACTATTGACCCAAAGTACTCATTACATCTTGAGAAACTATGCCCGCTGCTGACCTTTTCCTTTCCCTTTTGCGAGACTGTCCAGCACGCTCCTTTGATAACCATAGTACTAGTGGTTGCTCAGGACATTCCGATATCTCTATGTTTATTACAGTATAATCCCAACCCACCTACGTATGTGACGGGTGTTAGTAAAACGACCGCGCGGCGCCGACCGGCCTAGCAAAGTTGCTCCAGAAACCGCTCCGCAATTCTACGGGCAGGTCGGACCGCACACGAACCATCCGCATCTGCGCATGCACCTCGCCGCTGCCATTGCTCCCGGGTCTGCCAAAATGAGTCGCGAGTAGGACGAACAGCGTCTGGCGCGCCACATCGTTACGTATACTCGTCGCCGTCCCGCGAGCCCTCCACGATGAGCCTCGGACGCGCGGATACGAATATCTCCGTTTCGCGCGCGAGGAGAGGCGGGCGGCCTGAGAACAGCGATGTGTGCACGCTCGGTAACCCGCCAGCCCCACCCTCTGAACCCTCCTCGTCCGTCCCCCTGCTTCCTGCGCCGGAGGGAAGTACGGCCGTACGCGAACACGCTGGTCTCCATCTCGTACCCGAAGCGCAGCGGCACGACTGCCGTCATGGCTGCTTACAGCCACACGGCGACGTCGAGTATGCGCGTGGCCGCGTCCTCGCAAGCGCGGGGTCCGGGCGCGCAGGAGTCGCTAAACCACACGAATTTCTTGCCATTTCGGTCGTCGCTGCGTGTATCGTCGTTGGCCGGTTTGTAGTTCTACAGGCTTTAGAGAAGAGGAAGTCGAATCAATCGACTCAAAAAGAGTGATTCATAGCCACTTTTGGGGATGGACCCGACTCGGGGCCCGCTCCGGGCTGGGTGGTCATCATGTCTATGTGCCCGGGCCGCTGCCACTGGCATGTCCAGTTGAGTCCGGGTCGCATTTTTGAGAGTGTACTGTACCTGCGAATAGTTCTCGCAGTCGTTTTGACTCCTAGAGAAGATGCAGGTCCGTGCTCCCCCCGGTTGGCACCATAATTTCGCAATCATTCGGCTACCGCAATTTTTGTGAAGCGTGCAACCTTCGTGGGAAAATGGACGCAACCCCGAGGGCGGAGCCTCCCGGAAGAGAAGAGTTTCTGTCCTCATAGAGTCTGTGGAGTACCACGCACTTCTGTGTATAGTAGTAGTATCTTATCTCGTCCAAGAGCAACTCGTGGGAACACCGCCTCAAAGGTACGGACAACGGTTTCATTTATCTATAAACTCGACTTCCTGGTCCAACTACTGTACAGTATCGTCAATGCGTACGTCAAATTGGTAATCCGTTCGGACCCCATCTGGGGTCTCCTTATAGGCGCATTGTAATAAATACAAAAGGGTCCACGCTGGCTGTCACGTCGTACCATAATTGAAGGCGTATCGTTCGGAGATCAAAAGCGAGTGCTGACAATCGGACAGCGGAACGATGACTTACACGCAAAAAGGAATCGAATTCGTGAAGCCAAAGAAGAGATACGAGAAGATACGGTGGTTGAACACAGTAGGTCGAGCTTAGAGCCCGTTGTAGTTGCACTGAAATCCTTGAATACTACGCTAATCGGGTCATAGTACAGCTATCGAGTCAGAAATACGGTTCACAAGAAGGTTAGAGAAAGGAGAAGGAAAGAAAATTGAAGAGGAACTTGGGTACGAGTCTCAACACAGAACGTAACACCGGCGCTGGCGCGCTGACAGGCCACCCCCTGGCAATCCACACTAACCTACGTCGCCTACCAATCTACCGCCAATCTTCCGCTGTCGCGGGAGAGATCAGCACCAAACTCGCGCACCAAAAGCTCGGGTGATCCACCTAAACTGACCTAAGGCCACTCGTCATGCGCCGTAGTGTACAAAATTCACCCAACGTTCCAGACTCACTCCCTTTCTCCTCAGCTTCTGGACGGCATTCCGAAGCGCACGTGCCGATCTCATGTATGCGGGCGTTTTCTTCCCTTTGATCGAAGACATCGTCTTGTAGAAATGCTTCGCCACTTCTGGACCGTCGTCGTCCACGACAGCCCACATCGTCCCGACCACACTTCTGAAACCACTATATTGCGTCGCAGCAGCAAGGTGCAGCGCTTCGTCAGCAATGCTCTGCTCCGTAAGCTCCGCCGAGTGACGAGCAGAGAGAAACGCGAATTCGGCGCTGGGAAGATGAGATCGCAGAATGTCAAGAAGAGTTAGGCGTCCCTCTCCGTGAAGCCTAAACCATGCGTCGAATGGTCTCCCGGTCTCTAGATTTCCATGGCATGCGAGGTGAAGAAACGGATGTCGTGGCAGACCTCCTGTTACCGCGTCCGCTGTCGCATCATCTGAGACGAGACGGTGCATATTTTCTCCTAGGTGTGCTTGAATGGCATCGATCTCTTTCTGCACTCCAGGGACGTCGTTTGGTTGTCCAACAAGGAGCAGCGACGGGCGATCTGACGTAGATGTGCCCGGTCCACGAGACTGGATGAGTGCTGAGAGTGTTGGGGTGTATGAAGAAACATATAGATCTACCGCTCTCCCCCACCATCCGAGGGAATCGGGTCCATGGCGTGGAGAGGAAGGGCTCAGAATACGGACGTGGGACACCACCAAACTCGAGACTGCTCCTCTACCTGCAACTCGCGGAGTCTGTCGATCACTGGTTGGCCAACAAGCGTGTAAAGCTCCTTGAGCGTAGAGCACAGAGCGACTTCATATTCGCTGGATCCAGGTAAGAATTCTTTGCGCGTGTTCAATAGGTTATCTTTCAGCTTTGTCGCGCGATCGTAGAAATCATCGGCAGTGGGGATGAGAGATGGTGATGAGTCGTGGAGCAGTACAAGGATGTCGCAACGCCATCTACAGTGGTTGATGATAATCACGGGTCCTTGTGAAGCGGCGTCGTGGGCTGTGCGGAATCGTGGTGTCCCTAACAAAGTCTCGAAGCCTGGAAATTTTTGGATCCGCGAGATGATCGCGTCGCGCTCTCTCGATAATTCCCGCCGTTGCTTATGGATGCGACCGAGCCCGTCTTCAAGTTGTCCGTCGCGGAAGGAAATTCCTGGAAACGTTCCATTGCACCCAATTTCGTCCTTCGGGCAGTCGTAGTCAGATCCTCGAGCTGTTGGCTGGTCTCTTCGAGTTTGTCCGCAAAGTCCTCTTTGGAGCCCAGAGCTTACCACTTTACCCTCGGAACCTGTCAAAGATGGCGTTGAACGCCAAGAAATGCACTAGCACGCGTTAGTCCATTCCGCTTTAATCACTAGCTTGACCACTCATGATCTGACTCCCAAACATCCCCAGCTAAACCATCTACTTCCCTCTCCTGCCCAGTCCGTCATACGGCCGGCTCCGTGTCATTCGCTCTATTCCTGTCTCTCCTTTACGTTGCTGCCTCTCTCAAAAACTATACTCCTTTCATACCGCTCGGGGTTTCCTAATCTCAACTATGCGTGCTGACTATGCATTCTTCACCACTATTTCTCTAATTCTCACTCCATGCGCCAGGGCAGCCTTCTATCTCCAGGACGAGTGGATCGGCGAGGGGTTCTTCCAGGGATGGGACTGGGTGACCAGGGATGACCCGACGCACGGATGCGTCAACTATGTTAGCCAAGCCGAGGCTCAGAGCAAAAACCTGACATATGGTGCGGTCTTTCCTGCACACATCTCTTCTCCCGTTTGACTCCCGCTGAATTTTTTTTCTTTTCAGTTGAAGGCAGGAAATTCTTTATGCGTGCCGACGATTGGTCGATCGTTTCCCCCTCAGCCCGTGGACGCGACAGCATCCGCATCTCGTCTCAGAACACGTACGACGAAGCAATATTCGTGCTTGATCTCCAGCACATGCCGGCGGGCTGTAGCACCTGGCCCGCCTTTTGGACACGGGGGAAAGCTGGTCCGTGGCCGAACGGCGGCGAAATCGACATCATAGAGGGTTATAACACGCCCCATATTCCCCCCACCTTCCTCAACCCGCCCTTCGCTGGGAATCGACGCGAAATGCTAATGGTGCGCGCGGACGTGATCTCTACTTCAGGTATCGACCTTAAAATCCATAACCAGGCAGCATGCTACCCCAAATTGCACGATGCCCCCCGATGTATTGCGCTAGCCACAGACTGGGTGCGTCTCGCTTTCCTACACACTCTAGAATTCTGAAAGAAAAAAAAATTGCGGTAGGGACACTTCCTTAACTGATTGCAATACGGCGGCCAACAACAACAACAACAATGCAGGGTGCGGTGTCATCTTTTATGACCCCGACCCATTCTGCACATCCTACGGCGCCCCGTTCAACCGCGCTGGTGGGGGGTATTTCGTCACGTACAGAGGGCGCGACTCCGTCAAGGTCTGGTACTATCCACGACACGGCTTTGCCCCGGAGGTGATCCGCATCGAGGCGCCGCGGGGAGTGCCTGTGTACCCGGATATCTTTTGGGGAATCCCCGCTGCGAACTTCCCCTTCTGTCCCGACCTTTGTACTACGAGCAGCATTTTAACGCGCACCAAATCATTTTTGACCTTACCTTTTGCGTCAGTGTCCTGTTTACCCTACTCGTCTTCTGTTTTACCCATCATTGACATGCTTGTTCTACCAAGGGCGACTGGGCTGGCAGCCTCTGGCCAACTTCCGGCTGCGGGGCGGGGACCTGCGAAGATTGTAAGACCGTCACTATTAATCATCGAGACTTGCTGATCCTCTTTCCTCATTTGCTGATGCCTACTGAGAAATCAATAGCTTGCGGGTTTATACGCCTCAGCAATCGTGGTGGTGGGTTGATTAATGTGTGAACTTTTGTTCTATCTTTATTTTCCCGGGTCATCTTCACCAGCTGGTGCTATCTTTTTTGCCAAAAGTAGATCATTGGGGTATTGTAATACCCGTATCTTTCGATTACCAACGTTCACCAGATGGCAAGGCCTGGTGAGGCTCCGGTCTGATTTGACAACATCTCCTGGTGACGTCTGTGCTTACTGCCCAGTACTGATCACACCGCGAAGGAGCTCTGAACGCCTTCCATAATGCATAACGACTATATGTACACAAGTACAAGCGTGTACCACATAATCATGTCGTGTCACGTCATCTCGTCTCTCATTACTACTATACCCACTAATCAAGAGAACTTAACGAACGGCTAGCAATTGCGATCAGCTGCTCTGGGGTGACATCCCGGCTCGCAAAGTCGGGCTCGAAGATACGTCTCACATTCTCAAAAACGGCACTGAAGTCGCGGGTCGCGAGGTCGGGGCTGAGTTGAAGATTTTGAAAGTTCGCGGCAAGTAATTCCGCATCGCAAGCCCCGATAGGCGGCACGAAGATTGGGTTCGATAAGAAGTTATTAGGGTCGCACGCCCCGTCTACGACGCGGCGGTAGATCCCCTGGACGAAATCGTCGACGCCGTCACGGCCTAGCAGATTGGTGGGGATCAGCTGGGTAATTGCGTTGAAGGCATCATCGATGATGGTGCGGGCTACAAGCGCCGGTGCAGGGGGGGAGGAACCTTCTGCATTCACGATGTTGGGGTTCTGAAGCTTCAATGGGCCACTGATGGTGGGGATCGACTGGAAGAAGTCATTGAGGTCACGAATGAAAAGATCCCCGTCGCGTGCGGCAAGTGAGGAGGCATAGCGGGCAACAATATCGGAGGTGGCGCGCGCACTGGGAGTGCCGCTAGCCCTACCAACAAATCAGCCGATATTGCGAGGTTAAGGGGAGCAAAGACATACGTGAGCGGTGCAGAGAGGGCAGGGGAAGCAGCGGAGGCGGCGAGGACAAGGATGGCGACGTGGGAGGCGTGCATTGTTATAGTTCGTTGTTAATTGATGTGTGTGGGTATGAGAAACGTGAAAGAAAGGGCAGGGATTGTCTGAAAGTCGAACGTTGAGCAAATGAAGATTCGGGCTGCATACGCGTTAGCACGTTTCACGATGGGATGGGGCTATGGATGTGCTCACCAACCAGTGCCAGAGAAAGAATACGAAAGTGAACAAGAGCTGGAGGGTCTCGCATTAAAGTCATGGCTCTTAAGTAGGTTCCATAATCGCTGAGGTGAGATCTCACCATTTGACATCATATGATATATTGTAACCCTTCCAAGTGCAGATCGAATCAAATGGCATCAAAAACTGCGGGCTGCCAGTGGGATGCACAGCCACCTACTCTCCGACTACCCGAGGATGGCTTGGCATTATGTGAACTAGACAACGAACATTTCCCCATGGTCTGGTGCTATCTGCACCAGGAAAGGCGGAAGACGGTGGAACCATAGGTGTAAACCTGCATTACGCGGAGTCAGGGAAGACGGGGGTAGTACCAAGCAGCCAGAGCCCAGGCAAGAACTGGGCTCTTCAAGTTAAGCCTGAGCGAGGGCTTATTGGTGATCCCGGCCGGCTATGATTTTAGAAATTAGTTTAGGCCGTATTCGGGTTTGTCAGTTTACCCATCAACTCAATGCCTCTATGCCACCCGATCACTGGTTACAGGACGGGTCATTGGGGTTGCAGACATCAACGTCAGGGCTCGCTAAAGTCGTGATGAATCACTGTGAGAAAATCGCGACATATACTATGGTGCATGGCCTATTGCAAAAAAAATATTAAATGACTTCTGTAACTTCAACAACACATTGTAGCTACTCAAAATTGTACATACTTATAGCCAATTGTATTTCCCATCCTCGTATTTGTTTCTATTTTATTTGGTGGTGCGGAAGACATCCGAGTTTGCATGCACAGCCTTCTGCAAATTTTTGTCACGGATTGTCACACCATCCGGAGCATTCCGCAAGTCGGGGAAGTGGTCGGCATTTTGGCATTTGTGGCAACGCGCTTCGAGAATGCCGACAAGAGTCTGAATCCTGTCGCTTCCCTGTCTCCCTCTGTTGCGTTTTTTGCGTCTTTCCCTTCCACAAGTCAATCGCATTGGTGTGGTGAGTCCAAAATTGTCATAGGAAGTCATGTTTATGTGCTCTAATATCCTAGCTTAGCAGATGTTAATTTCGTCAAAAAGATCGCCGGGATCTGTGTGAGTGGAAACCTCTTATAAACCACCCCTACGTTGTTTTTTTATTTTATTTTTTACTTTCCCTTCGCAAACCCCAATTGACCCCCATTTCTTTTCTGATCCTACATCTACATAACCTACTGTATATAGGGTAATTTTTTTGAGCACAAAGGATGTCGGGAAAGTAGCGATCTGACCTGATCTTTGAGATTTGCACAAGGTTATGCATCTGCAATAGGCCATGCACCATAGTAGACTCGTGTACGCGCGTTGCCAAAGCAGCAACGTTGTTTGATGCAGAATTTTGCCAAGAGGAGCTTCCAGACCCTAAAACGTAGTTCCTACAATGATCCAGACTGTTCTTGAGGGGGGTACATGTGTTCTGTAGTTCGTGAGCTCCAGCGCGTCCGGGTCGCATCATGGTGCGCGATGCTATGAGGCTGTGCACGCATACGACTGGTAGTACCCGACATGCGTTATACTGGCGCACCCAATCCCCCAATCTTTGACGTTCTGATGCGAAGTGAGGAACAAACGCAGGCCCGGAGCTAGAACAGTGTTGAGTGGATGAAGCGATGAAGCGGCACATGGCATTTCTTTTCGCGCTATTTCATCTAACTGGCAGAGTACATCTGATATACAAGACCAATGAATCGAGGGGACGGTGATGAAGGTGATGAAGCCCTCATCTGGCTTTCGTCAACTCGCTTTCGGGAGGTCACGTCCAGTCGCGGCGACCTCGCCTCGGATCAGCGGACCCGATCGAACTTGTAGCTTGAAGCCTCGCGCTTCCGCACGTCAGTACGTCAGTACTCTAGTAACTTATTGCATGTCCTTGCTACTACTGATCGCCATTTGCCCAAAGTACTCATTACATCTCGAGAAACAAGGCCCACTGCTGACCTTTTCCCTTCCCTTTTGCGAGACCGTCCAGCACGCTCCTTTGATAACCATAGTACTAGTGGTTGCTCAGGGCATTCCGATATCTCCACGTTTATTACAGTTTAATCCCAACCCACCTACGTATGCGACAAGTGTTAGTAAAACGACCGCGCGGCGCCGACCGGCCCAGCAAAGTCGCTCCAGAATCCATTCGGCAATTCCACGGGCAGGTCGGACCGCACACGAACCATCCGCGTCTGCGCACGCACCTCACCGCTGCCGTTGCTCCCGAGTCCGCCAAAATCAGCCGCGGGTAGGACGAACAGCGTCTGGCACGCCACATCGTACGTATACCCGTCGCTGTGATGGAATTGTCGCAATGCGCTTAAGGCGCTTCGTGTGTTTTGTTCTCACAACGGCCTTTTAGTTTTGTACGGCCATTGATGTGTTCTCTTTTGATTTGTTGTTCCATGTGCGCGTTCGTGTGTTCGTGCGTGTTCGACCGGCTTACTGTACCAAGCTCGACCGCCTCGGATATTTTAGTTATAGCGAAATTGCGTCATTTTTCTCGTTACGATACATCATACTTACTGGTTTCGGTTACGCTACTATACGATAGTTAAAAGGCTCAAAACGAGCCCCTGAAATAAGAGCAATCAATTGTATTCGCGCCCACATCGTCCGTCGCGTGCACTCGAACTTCTATCGTTCTCGCTCGTCTCTTTACTACCTAACGAGCCCATAATCGCATCACGCTGTCCCGCGAGCCCGCCACGGTGAGCCTCGGGCATGCGGATACGAATATCTCCGTTTCGCGCGCGAGGAGCGGCGGGCGGTCCGAGAACGCCCCACCCTCTGAACCCTCCTCCTGCTTCCTGCGCCGGAGGGCAGTACGGCCGTACGCGAACACGCCGATCGCCATCTCGTACCCTAAGCGCAGCGGCACGACTGTCATCTTGGCTGCTTACAACCGCACCGCGGCGTCGGGTATGCGCGTGCCCGCGTCAAGCTCGCCCGCGTCCTCGCAAGAGCGGGGTCCAGGCGCAGGAGTCGCTGAACCACACGAATTTCTTGTCATTTCGGTCGTCGCTGCGCGTATCGTCATTGGCCGGTTTATAGTTCTACAGGCTTTAGAGAAGATGGAGTTGAATGAACCGAATCAAAGAGAGTAATTCATAGCCACTTTTAGGGATGGATCGGACTCGGGGCCCACTCCGAGCTAGGTGGTCATCGTGTCTATGCGCCCGGGCCGCTGCTATGTCCAGTTGAGTCCGGGTCGCCTTTTTGAGAAAATGTACTGTACCTGCGAACAGTTCTCGCGGTCGTTTTGATTCCTAGAGAAGATGCAGGTCCCGTGCTTCCCCGGTACTGCACCATAACTCCGCAATCATCTGGCCACCGCAGACTTTTGCGAAGCGTGCCACCTTCGTGGGCAAATGGACGCAACTCTGAGGGCGGAACCTCCCGGAAGGGAAAAAAGTTTTGTCCTTATAATTTCCGTGAGGCGCCACGCACTTCTGTGTATACTCTTCCGAGAGCAAGTCCGAGTCGTGGGAACACCTCCCCAAAGGTACGGACAACGGTTTCATTTATCTACAAACTCGACTTCCTGGTACAATTACTGTACAATCTCGTCAATGCGTACGTCAAATTGACAATCCATATAGACCCCATCTGGAATCTCCTTATAGGCAAAATGTAATACGAAGGAGCCCACGCTGGCTGTCACGCCGAACCATAATTGAAGGCGTGTTGTTCGGAGATCAAGAGCGGGGTGCTGAGCTGACAATCGGACAGCGGAACGATGACTCACTTGCAAAAAGGAATTGGATTCGTGAAGCTAAAGAAGAGTTACGAGAGGCTACGATGATTGAACACAGTAGGTAGAGCTTACAGCCCATTGTAGTTACACTGAAGTCCTTGAGTACCACGCTAATCGAGTAATAGTGTAGCTATCGGGTCAGAAATATGGGTCACAAGAGGATTACAGAAAAAAGAAAAGAAAACTTGGGTACGAGTCTCAACAGAATGTAACACCGGCTCTGACGCGCTGACAGGCTACCCACTGACAATCCACACTAACCTACGTCGCCTACCAGTCCACCGCCAATCTTCCGCTGTCGCGGGAGATATCAGCACCAAACTCGCGCAACAAAAGCTCTGGCGACCCACCTAAACTGACTCCGAGGCAATTCGTCATGCACCATAGTGCACAAAGTTCACCCAACGTTCCAGACTCACAGCCCTTTTTTGCCTCAACTTCTGGACGGCATTCCGAAGTGCACGTGCCGATCTCCTATATGCGGGTGCTTCCTTTCCTTGGCTCGAGGACATCGTTTTATAGAAATGTTTCGCCAGTTCCGGACCGTCGTCGTCTACTACCGCCCACATCGTTCCGACCACGCTCCTGAACCCACTATATTGCATCGCAGCGGCAAGGTGCAGCGCTTCGTCAGCCGATGCTCTGCTCCGTGAGCTCCGCCGAGTGACAAGCGGAAAGAAACGCGAAATTCGGGCGTTGGGAAGACCGAGACCGCACGATGTCAAGAAGAGTTAGACGGTCCATCTCCTCGAAGCTTGTTGAACCACGCATCGAATGGTCTTCCAGTCTCAAGATGTCCGTGGCAGGCGAGGTGAAGAAACGGATGTCGCTGAAGACCCCCCATCCCGCGTCTACTGTCGCATTATCTGAATACGAGACAGTGTGCAGAGTCTCCTAAGTGGGATTTAATGGCTAATATCTCTCTCCACACTCCAGGGAGGCCATCATTTGGTCGTCCAACAAGAAGCAGCGA
>WTXK01000447.1:0-36191 GCA_025769895.1 Lactarius psammicola | reverse complement strand
AAGCACAACGAGAACATGGGGCTGGTTCAGAGGGTTGTCTGATCAGGGGGAGATGTTGAAGTGTGGTGTGCGCTCACGCGCGCGACACCTCGGCGTCGAGAGTCGGCTGCATCTCACATGCGGATGGGAGTAGAGACGAGATGAAAGGACTCGTACAACACACCACACTCATTTCATATTAGTTGTTCAGTATTTCAGACTCATAGTTTACGAGTATCTAATAGTTACAATCAACTAGTGATCAAGGACAACTCCAGTATCTACTATGTTGAGCTAATAGCTATGTTCGTATCTAACGAAGGGCGGAAGCCCGTTTACGATATTCACATGATAGCACAGTCTTTACGATGTATTTAAGTTCGCGTTATACGCACCTGGCACCCCAGTTTCTTATATCTTCTCTGGTGTGCCAGGCGAGTAGTTCTATTCCTATTCAAATATAGTTTCTTATATCTTCTCTGGTGTGCCAGATAATCTATTTTACCTCACTGCGTTTCGTCATTGCGCGGCTCGCGTGCCCCAATTGCGACACAGATAATGTCTAAGTCCAAAGTCTTCTGAACCACTGCCACATTCTACAAGGTTATGAGTTTTGCCGTGATGAGCACATCCATGGCTGGGCAGTCCAACCTCCAACAGATGAAGAGGCATGGGTCATAGAAAATGGGAGCACGCTCAAAAACGTCAGAGATCTAGAGCAGGTCGAGCCAGACTTGTGCAGATTACAGAAAGCAAGGGGAAAGTTAAAAACAATAACTGTGCTGAAATGTGCCAATCTGCTGTGTCGATAAGCACATTTTCCATGAGGAGGTATGTCAGACACGAAAAGCAAAAGGTAAAACGAAAGTCGTCAGCATATATAAGACACAAAGCCATGTGTTGTCATACGAAAGCAAAGGTTTTATCGTCTTGGGAAGTGACGGAGATGGAGACGGAGTATTCACGTCGATTTTATATGAGAAATCGTTCTTCCGGCCGATCAGCGGTGACAGCGTCGGTCTGAATGCGTTTTTAGAAAGTGAAGTTGATGCGAAATAACCTCTTTTTTCGCGTTGTCGTCGTGCACGTTGTGCAATCCAGCGAGGTCGCAAAGGGCGGAGACGAATAGGGGTAGGTGGCGCGAGTGTTCCTTGACACGTCGCATCCTAAGCCGCTGCGAGTACCATTGCAAGTTCCATGGGTGCAGGAGCACTTGTGTGAAGTTGCGCCACACTTGTCGTATGCTTGGTCGTACGTTACACCCAAAGCGCAACAAAAGACAGGAAAACGGTGTATCGTAGAAAGTCTATAAGGTAAAACCCAAACTGCTGTTGCCACTGCCCTATCGAGCCCGTTCGATCGCTGTAGCTCGGCAAGGAGAGTTAAGATGATCGACTGTGAAGGAAGTCAACTTCATATATTTACTCGCATTGTGACTGAAGGATTAGCAGGTGAAGGGATAGCAGGTAAGGGAAAGGTGTCGTGCAGAGCTCAGACAAAAGAAAAGTGTGACTTGTGTTCGAAAAAAATTGCCAAAGAGACGAGCCGTGGAGCAGAGAAAATTGTAGTTGTCTATCGAAGTCACTGACCGAGTTCGATAGTTGTCAACGAGGTAGACATAAATGCAAAGTGTATCATAGAGAAGGTGTAGTAATTGTTGCATGTTGACGCGACAAAGGACAGCTTATTGAGACGAATAATAGATTGGGAGATTAGAAGAGCCGAGGGAGGTAAAATTGGAATGGCGTGCCACGTCATATAGAAAGGCGTTGCACAGTAACTACTTATCTTACTGTATGTATAGTAGTTGTTGAGGCGTTGACATTGCAGGAAGTGTGTGGCGACGTGTTCATTAACGAAGGACGGAACCATCTGATAAGGTGTGACAAACAGTGCGCCATACAACCGCATCTGTGGTTCACAGTTCACATCAGTCGATGGTACATTGTGTGTCTTGCATTGCTATGAGCTGCTGTGCACGCTATGATGGTGTACAGTAACAGTAGAAATGCTGTGTCGGTGCCAGTGGCTGATCTCCGCTCTTGTCGGACCTTAGACCCTCTATGATTTCAATATATTACGATCTCCTGATGGCGCAATACGTACCTCCTTCCTAACTTATCTTCGAGGCTTTACGTTTTCTATGTTGGGTGATGCCATCATAAAATCATGACTGCGGGCGCACATCACATCGACCATCCAACAACGATCGAACATGGCTCGTGACACGGCCATTACATCTTCCCGCTTGCGGCGGCGCTGTACTGGCACATTTAAAGCTACAGTGGGTTCACACACCTTGCAGTTCCGAGTCAAACACCATGTCTATAGTCCCTCCTGAAACCCCTGAATCAAACGAGGTCATCTCAGACGAGACCTTACACTTCGATTTCCCTGGACCACATATCATTCTTCGCTCATGCGACTTCCATGATTTTCGGGTCCCTAAGCTTTACATCGCCATTTATTCCCCGGTACTTCGAGAGCTCATACAAAGCGTTTCAAACGCTTGCGATGTCCCCAACGGTGAAGAGCAAGAACCGCTTCTGGTAGTCAAATTGCCGGAAAGCAAGGCGACTCTCCACAGCCTCCTCACTTTCATTTTCCCCGTCACTCCCATCCTTCCTTCAACCACGGAGAGAATCGTGGAGCTCCTAGCTGTGGCACAGAAGTATCAAATGGACTCAGTTTTGGTTCATATCAGAGGTGCCATCTCTCGACAGGATCCGCCACTCATTCGCCCAGAGACAGCATTGTACGTTTATTTCCTGGCACAACAGTATGAACTTCATCAAGAGGCGCTTCAAGCTGCGCGAGTTACATTGCGCCTCTCGATGACCATCGAAGACTTGGGAGACAAACTCGAATTTCCCGGGACGACGGGCGCCTATCTTCATGAGCTTTGGAAGTATCACCAGCAAGTGCGAACCTATCTCAAATCAGGTCTCCTCGAGTTTAGACGCTCTGGTATACCCGATATCGTGCAAGGTCTGTATTGTTCGAAAGCGTCCTCCTACACTTCCGGCCAACTTCTGCAATGGCTTGATAAATACATCGAGTCCATACCGGAAGCTCCTCATCTCTTCGACCTCATCGAATTCGAAAATGTATGGGCACGCCACATCCAGCAGTACAACAACAGCTATTCTTCAGCGTGTTCGTGTCTGAGCATATCTAGCCAGGCCTTACGCACTTTCTGGGAGGCGCTGACAGCTGTTTTTCATAGGACAGTAGAAAAGGTACGTAGAACTGGTGACTAGGCCTGATCGCGATGACTAATACAAACACCTATAGGCAGATTCGACTCTGGCTCTCGTGAAGGATGAGCCAACCTTTGAGAGCTCCGGTCCTCCATCCGTGCCGTTGTGTTTGGACATGCCCGATGCAAGTATTATAATTCGGTCGTCTGACCAAGTCAACTTCCGTGTCCACAAGTCGGTGCTTGCCATATCGTCACCATTTTTCAAAGACCTCCTCTCTCTTCCCCAGCCACCTGATGACGAACTTATTGATGGCCTTCCTGTGATCACATTGTCCGAGGGCGCCGACCTACTGAACAGCCTCATCTCATTGCTTTACCCCATGTCCCCCGTCATACCCAGCTCTTATGAAAAGGTTTTCGCCTTACTCGCCGCCTGCCAGAAATACGACATGGAATCAGTTCAGTCCAATATCCGTGCCGAGATCAAACTTGGGACGTTTCCTGCGCCAGTTGAGTCTGAAGGCTTCAGTGCATGTGCCATCGCTGGCAGCCTGGGGCTTGTCCCAGAAATGGAGAATGCGGCTCGTCTCACTTTGCGTTATCCGATGACATTCGAATCCCTTGGAGAACAATTGCAGTCATTCAAAGGACGGGCACTTTACGACCTCGTTCGCTATCGCATACGTAACAATCAAGCGTACCACATGCTGACGATTGCCTACTAAGTACAAGTCAGGTCTTCTACGTCGTCTCAAGACGTGGCTACTCACACTCGTCGGGACAGGTCCGACTAATCCGCATATGATCTACGCTACCATTTTTACTGTAAAGTATCCTTTTATCCACCTGAACAGTTCTGCGCCTCTTGGGTGCGCAATTGGCCAATCTGTAACGTCACAATTCTAGTTCATACTACTCCCGTCCTCACTTCTACCGATTTCCGTCCTCCAATACTCCACCTCAATTGACTGGGACTCGGGACGAACCGGGGCCACGCGTAAACTTGAAGGCTTCGAACTTCGGTCGGGCCAGCGCCTTCGTAAGTATCCACAATATTGGCTTCCATCAAGACGTAATCGGATCATAGTGCTTCCATCTCCACTGCACCGCTAACGTAGTGATATTGGATGTCGATATTCTTAGTGCGACGGCGTCCTTCGTGAGAGTGATTGCTGACAAAGGTTCGGCAACTGCCGGGAAGGGTTGCCAAAACTCCGTGGACAACACGGTCAACTGCTTGGCCTCCTCCTTTGTCGCGTGGGTACACGCAATATAAACCGCCTCTGTACTCGAGAGGGTAGATAGTGATGCTTTTGTGTCTTTTGGCGGCCATGAGACTACTCCCCCGTGGAATTAGGAAGACGTAACCCGAGATGGGGTCCCTGTGCTCTAGGGCCAGCAAAGCAAAATCAGCTTTTGTGAGTCCGCCTTCTCTTCTGGCATCCCAGCTCCTTCTGCAAGTCCACACGTTAGTACACAATCGGCCAGTTCCCTTCAGATACCGTAGGACACGCTAGGCGGCTTTCAGATGCGGGTTTTAGAGAGAAACTGAGACCGGGTAGTGATAGTTATATGCGATATCGGGGCGCGTCACGACCGCAGCATACATCTCGGGCTCTAGGTACGCTGTCTCCTGTGTCGCTTCCTCCGGGTTCAGTGACTGGGCCATCGACAAGCATTGCCTATGGTCCCGTGGTTTCCTGGTCATGTTTGTGCCCTTCGCATCGAACCTGGCGAGAATCAAGGGGGTGTATGCTCCCTAGCACAGGAACGGCGCGCGCTTCTCCCATTAGTGACCTACGCATACTAGTACGAGATTATTACTTTTTTTGCTTTAGATACAGCTAGTATGTTTAACGGTACGCATACATAGGCTCAAAGCGGAGACCTGGAGACCTGCCGACGGGTCCAACCGGGGTTCGCTAAACCTGGGCGCAAACGGCACCACACGAAAAAGGAAATCGGTGTGCGGTGTGCAACGGCAAGATCCATTATAAAATTCAATACAGTACTGAAACATCTAGACTTACTCCTACTCGTAAAGCGTTATCGGACGATTAGTCAAAACCCGGCGGCTGAATCGCGTCCAGCGTCGAGTCGGGCGTGAAGCGTACCTATGAATGATCACGACTGAGACGTCAAGACGAAGAGAAGGTATAGGGGTACTCACCTCATCCAGTGCTTTCGCCAGTTTGGTCTCGACTTGTTCACGGTACGTCTCCCCGTTCATGATGTGCACCCTCGAGCAGAACGAACAGTCGTATCTACTGATGTGACCTTGAATGGCGCCAAGGTATTCCGCGCAAAAACTAGAAGGCTGGGGCAGAGCACGTGTAAATGCTCCCTTCAGCGACTTGAGATGCTGTGAAAGCAGGCTGTGTAGCCACCCAGCGAGGTAGGATTGAGTCGTATTGGGGCAACCAACCCAGATATCTGACGGGGGTAGGCGAGAGTCGAGTAGTGATTCGAGACACGAGATAAGACTATCACGACAGCGCTTACGATAGCGTGCAAGATCGCGCAACGCTAATCCGCCGAACACGGTCAATTGTTCTCCAATGAACTCGAAGTTCATTGGGTATTCCAGAGTGAGCCGAGCCGCAGTCTCCATTTCTGGGATGAGCCCATGGCTACTGGAGATAGCATACGCCCGGAATGCCAACGCACCGGTTGGCGTGGTGACGTTTCGGCTCTTCATCTCGGAACGAATGGCCGATTGGACGGTAGGCATATCGTATTTCTGAGAGGCGGCGAGGAGAGCCAAGGCCTTGTCATACGAGTCGGGTATCACGACAGGAATCGGGTAGAGCATAGTGATGAGGCCGAGGAGAACTTCCGCGCATTCGGATAACTGGACCACGGGAAGGTCGTCAACTGTCTCGTCGTGTCCCAGTGGCGGCTGAGGAAGGGAGAACATGTCGCTGAAGAATGGCGAAGAAATGGATAGTGTTGATTTATGGACGCGGAAGTCGACAAGGTCGAACGACCTAAGTATGACGTCCGCACCACTTGTATGCAAGCATTCAGGAGGCGAAACTTTCGACTTGACAGAACCTCGTCTCTGTCTCTCTCCGCCCAATACGAAATTTGCTTCGGCCTGTAAAAGGATTTAGAAGTCTGTCATGTAGCATACTAGGGACGGGCAACGGCTCACGTCTTCCATACTACTCTGGACGACACCCTTCAAGGCTGTCCAAAAGGCGTCTATCATTTTACTCTCTATTGACGCGCATGATTGGCAATACTCGGATGATCGGGGGTCTGTAGGCATGATGTGACGCATCAAGGTCATGTGGAATTCGGAGAGGTCGAAGAGAGCCGGGGATCTTGCTATGGAGTCGACGTAATCACCGAGCCAGACCGGGACGTTGCAATTGTCGAGGTCCCTACACCGAACATTTATACGCGCGGCCGTTCCGGACGTTATAAACGCCGCAAGGTCATCTTCGAGGAACTGTTGTACTCTTGCGTGATAGCACCAAAGTTCATAGAGGTATGGGCTGGGTATGATGTCCAACTTTGCAGTGCTCTCCAAACTCTCGATAGTCAGTGGGAAGTTCAGCGTAAGTTGCGCCGCCAGAAGCGCTTCTTGACGAAGGCCGTACTTCTGGGCAAGAGAGTAGGCGTGAAAAGCGGTCGATTTCCGGATGAGTGGTGGGTTCTGTCGGGAGATGTGGTCTCGGATGTGGGCTAACACCAAGCCCATTTCGTACTTTTGAGCCACCGATAAGAGCTCTATGATCTTTTCGATCGTTGGTGGAAGTCTTGGGGTCATGGAAATGATAACATAACTGAGGAGGCTCGAAAGGACGTCACCACGTTCTGGGAGATAGTATACTGGGAGTGATGCTTTGAGAGCGTCGGTTCGAATGGCGGCATCGGACTCGGAAGGACTGGGGGTGTCGGAACCAGCACCTCGTATTAGCGTGGCAAGGAAGGGGGAGCTATCAATGATATAGATCCTTGGCACTCTGAATTCACGGAAGTCGCAGGAGTGAAGAATTATGTCTGCGTGGGGGTGATCCAAGACATATTCTGCTGCAACAGATTCTGAGCCCTCGGTGGCGACAGTAATGGGCATTCACCAAAGTCAAAGTCGAAAGTCTTGAGTCAAGTGGTAGGTTCTCTGGCTCACATAATGCTGTCCAACAAATGAGCTTATGGGCGCCCTGAGACGCGGCAGTTGCCGAAAACCGTTACACGCGTGCGTGCCTCTTGACTACAGTACTGTAAGACTACTCGGTCAATACAGTTCTGTTAGGTATCGCAGCAGGTGCTCCTCTGCACGATACAAGTAGTGGACGCGTAAGTGAATACGTCAGGTGCCAAGAGCCTCGAGAAATGTATTTAGGTTTCGTATGGTACAGATTCTCTCGCCCACTTTTGGCGCTACTTTATTTCCCTATTACTCTTCATCACGCAGAGTTAAACGAGCATCACACTTTGACCTGCGTAGCGGATATTGGCAGGTCTGACCGAAGAGGGGAAGGAAGTCACGGCGATTCACCTGGGAGACAAGTTCTTGGTGAGAATACGGTTTGAACTGTCCCAACTATCTTGGTCTTTTCTTGTATGCTACATTCCTCGCCATGCCTGCCGCTGGCCCAGTCCCGACGGGCTTGCATTATTCAATATGTCTACTCGCTACAATGGGAAGGAAGAATATTGACGGGCACGAAAGAGATCGAAAAGTTCGGATATTTTTGAATGTGCCGGATACATTCAAAAACTTATGAACTTTCCAATCTCTTCCAGGACTCCTGCCAGAGGCAGTATGCGGATGGGAGGTAGTGGCCATGTAATGGGTAGCGAAAGGTGTCAATGTGTGGGGAGTGTCGTACGTATATGCGCACTGGGCATACCTAAGATCGCTGAGCGCGTCTGCACACACACTGACGGTTACGGATTACGGCGCGGCGGTATTACAGTACAGCGGCTGAAGCAAAAGAGCCCCAAAGTCAAAAGTGTCATCTAAACGAGGAAAGCAGGACGTGACCGTGAGAGACAGGTTTAAAATAGCTAGTTCCCACGAGGCAGCATCAAGGCAGACACCCGTCGTCAACGACGTCAAATCTCACACCCAGACCCATGCCGCTCCATTTGATCGATCATTGTTGATGCGCATCGACGATGATCAAATGGATCAGAGTGATGTACACGTGGAATATAAATTTGGGTTCAAGAAAAAAAGAAAGTACCGAAGACTCTACCTAACCCACCCCCTTACTTGCCGCAGTGCGCTCGGGACTGTTCGTCGACTTTATGGCGCGAATGTCCTGCCGCCCCGGCATCATGAATGGATACTTCTTGAGGACGTGGAGCTCTGGATGACGAACTTTGATCTTGCCTCGTGCGCAGCACGGTCTCTCTTTTACGACCACAGTGATGGGCCCGCCTGCTGACGTGTCTCTTTTCCTGCGAACTTTTTCAGCACGACCCCCAAAGTTTGATCGTCACAATACTACTATTAACTAGCAGCCCTGCATGCAAACCTTGGCGAAGACACTCGATCATCACTTTGGTACTGTAATTATGGGACCCAAATCAGGTCAAAAAAATGGAGCAGCCGTGATTTGTATGCGTCCGCACCCTGAGATCTGAGATTCCACAGGTCTTGTTGATCTCACAGAATTCTGCACGACTACTAGGGTGTTATAACGAAGATATCCATGGCCAGTTTGGGGTCATGGACCGTTGCGATTGAGTTGCAGAATGAGGTCTATCATTGAGGTTCCTAGGATCGTGACAAAACTCGTTACTCCGAAGCCGCGCGGCAAGTCACCGCCGCATCCACTCCGGGTGGACAGACCCGCGCTACTCCTGGTAGACGCCCTTGGGGCCCTAAATTTCGTTTGTTCTATGCCTCGTGCAGCCGGTTTTTGTCTTGGGTACACCCGTACGTGCCCAGGTACTTTTTTATATTAAAGAAGAGAAAATACAAATACAACGGAATGCATTTAAGGATACAGCATCGTCCCTCGAATTTCTGCTCGACCGTCATACCGGGCTTAGTTGGACGACACAGGGACCTAAAATTCGAGCGAGTTAGCTCTTAGTGCGGCTCAATAAAGGAGTTCAACTTACTTTGTCCCGCGCCATCGTCAATTTATTCTTTACATGTCCCCAGAATGCGTCCCCTTCCATAATGTGGACCCGAGCGCAGAACGGACAGTTCGTTTCTGTGATATGTTGTTGGAGCGCCACCATACATTGCCTACGGAAATTATGTTGCTTGAGCAAGGGGCGCGTATACGATTGCTTCAGTTCTTTGATCGTCTGCGAAATGAGGTCGCGCAGCCATCTAGCAAGGAGTCCCTGATCGGGCGCCTCCAGTTGTGAGTTAAGGAGGCGTGAGGGGAAGCAACACGTCCAGATCTTCGATGGGCCGTCTCGATAATCCAGGAACGACTCGAGGCTCAGGACAAGGCTGTCCCGGCAACGCTTGCGGAAGAGGGCAAGCTCGCGCAATGCCCAGCCGTTGAACATTCCCAATTCGTCGCCGATAGACTCGAACGTCATGGGGTGATCCAGCGTAAGACGGGCAAAGTTTTCCATCTCTGGGATAAGCCCTTTACTTCTCGCGATCGCGTACATATGGAAAGCCTCGGCTCCTGATAGGTTAGGGTATGACTTGCGACTGACCTCGGCACGGATGGAAGATTGTACGGCGGCCATGTCGTATTTCTGCGAAGCGATGAGGAGATCTAGAACTTTGTTGTACGAGTCAGGCAATACGGAAGGAATTGGGTACAGCATTGTGATAAGACTATGCAAAACCTCCTTATCCTCAGATAAGCGAACCACGTGGATCCCGTCGATCGTCTCGTCTTCGTCTGGTTGGGGGAGAGAAAAGAGATCATCGAAGAATGGTGATGCCGTGGTAAGCACTAATCTGTGGACGCGGAAGCTGGCACCGTCGGACGATCGGAGTATCACATCCGTGTTACGCATGTTGAAATCTTCCGGCGGAGGCGAGGTTTCCCTCGTTGGTTCAATGTCCTGAGTGTGCGGCTCTTCTTCCACAAGCGAGAGACCTGCTCCGGCCTGTAAAAATAGTCAATCCTTGCGGCAGTATAGTCGAATGATCATTACTCACACTCTTAAGACTCTTATTGACGACGGCCGTCAAAGCAGTCCAGAGCAACTGTATCGTCTCGATAGGAATAGATGCACAATCTGAACAACCAGATGAGAAGCCCCCTAATGCGGAATGACGCGTTAAGGCCATGTGAAACCTTGTTAGGTCGAAGGCAGCTGGAGATTTCGCTATCGACACAATGTAGTCATCTAGCCAACTAGGATAGCCAAAAGAGCTGAGTTTTTTGCATTCTAGGTCCTTCAGCGTGCCGCGCGCACCGGACCTCCGAAATTCGATAAGGTCCAACATCAGACTGCCTCGAACTCTCTGGTGATACTTCCAAAGTTCGTGAAGAAAAGAGCCCGGCATGACGTCGAGCTTGTCTTCTAAATCTTCAATGGTCATTGTAATGTTTAGCGTCATCCGCGCCGCCTGGAGCGCTTCGTCTCGAAGTCTATATTTCTGGGCCAGAGAGTACACATAGAAGGCGTTCTCTGGGTGGATGAATGGTGGATCTTGTCGTGCAATACGATCACGGATGTGGGTCAGTACAGTGTCCATTTCATATTTTTGGGCCACCGAGAGCAGCTCCAATGTCTGTTCGATGGTAGGAGGGAGTGCGGGAGACACGGGGAAAATGAAAGTGAAGAGGCTGGAAAGGATTGTGTAGCTTTCGTTAAGCTGGATGGTAGCAGGCGAGGCTTCAGAACCCACAGGGGAAGCCATTTCGCAAGGATTAGATGAAGTTCGTATCAGTTTTTCGAGAACAGGAGAGCTATTGATAATGTAAAGCTTTGGCACTCGGAACTCATGGCACTCGGATGAAAGAAGGATGATGTCAGCATCTGGGGAGGAGTCGAAGAGTTTGTTAATGGGACTGGATGGCCCATCCAGAAATGGGGGCGATATCAGTGTCTCGCAGGGTGAAATCGTCGACATGGAATGTGCTGGTCTGGGTCAAAGCCGCCTACGCCTTGGAGGCTGTATTAGGGGCGTGGGGCACTCGTGGTGATGCGGAGTTGCAACAGATGTAATACTGGCAGATATTGAGCGCTTTGAGCCTGAGTGTTGCGGGCAAAGGCGGTGCGACTCGGATGACCTAATCGGGCCCACCTGATAAACGCCATCACCTTCAACCTCAACTGAAAGCGAGTGGCGAAGTTGGTCCGTTGTGTCTCTCAAATATATTAAAACTTATTCATGTACTGTAGCGAACTAATTTTCATTCTGTCCTCGATGACCTTATGTGTGCTTGAGTTGACCCAGCGAAAAAAAGGTCCCTGGCATGAATTCTCCACTTCGCGTTCCACATCTCAATGTCGCGTTCAAACGTCCGCTCAATACAGTACAACGGCCCGGGGGGTCTCGACTTTCGAGTGGTTACGTGCATGCCGACAACTTCTTTATAACCCCCACCAAATGACCGGTATTTATACGTACAGATATCTCGCTCCATCCTGTTCGCTTCGTAGGACATTATCGCAAGCTCCGCTTCATGCCTACTATCAAACGTTGGTCACGGTATGTCCGAATTGCCGGACTCGGATGGGTTCGACGTCTCAGCGTCAAATCTGAGGGATTCCTGCATATGACATCAAACTCACAATCCAAGGAAGGAGGGAGAGTACGTACCCTGTTCCGTGCCTCCGATACTCTACTGTGCAAATACTCACGGAGAGCGTCTCCTTCCATAGCATGCACCGTTGGACAGAAGGAGCAGTTAGTCTCGGTGAGATGGGCCCGGAGAGCCGACGAATATTCCACGCGAAGGGATTCAGGTGAAGGCAGTGAGCAGGTAAATGTCGCCTGCAGGCTATTGATGTATCGCGAAATGAAATCATGTAGCCACCCAGCGAGGGTGCCTTTGTGGGTCCCGCTTTGGAAGTTGGAGGGTGGGCGTCTAGTCTTACGACAACCGTACCATTTTCCTAGGATATAGTTATCATCAAGGAAACTCTCAAAGACTGAAAGGAGGTTATTGCAGCAGCGCTTGCGGAAGCCGGCAAGGTCGCGCAGTGCCGAGCCCTCAAAAAATGGTAAGGCATCTGCAATAGTTTCGAACGTCATAGGATGGTCTAGAGTGAGTTGGGCTGCAGTTTCCATCTCTGGGATGAGTTGTTTGTTACTTGCAATGGCATATATACGGAAGGCCATGGTCGTGGTGGGCCATTGGCGTTCCTCCACGGCTGATTTCTGCACGGACAGTAGATTGGACAGTGGTCATCTCGTATTTTTGTGCAGCGGCAAGAAGAGCGAGAGTGTTCTCGTAGGAGTCAAGTATCACAGAAGGGATAGGGTAAAGCACCATCAAGAGGCTGTGCAAGCACTTCCCCGTCTTCAGATACACGTACGACAGGAAGACCATCGACAACTTCGCCATCAGGTGGTTGAGGGAGAGAAAACATATCATCAAAAAATGGTGATGATATGGCCAGGATCGACTTGTGAACACGGAACAAAACAAGGTCAGATGATTGAAGTATGACATCCGCTCCTTGCATGTTAAACCCTTCAGGCAGAGGTGATGCCCTCATTGTTGCAAAGGTAGATCTTTGAAAGCGTGTTTCCCACTGTGTGGGCGAGAAATACGATTCAGCCTGTGGGCAACGTGAGATTCGTCATGTGTCGCATTCAGGTAGTGGTACCCACTTTTCTTACACTGTTACGGACGACAGTTGTCAAAGCAGTCCAAAACGCATGAATCTTCGTTCCGGGAATGGATATGCAATTTTTACAGAAATAGGATGAGATGCCTGTGCGTGATACATGAGAGGATAAGGCGAGATGAAAATAGGTGGGATCAAGACAAGCGAGATCTTTTGCGACGGAGGCAATGTAATTATCGAGCCATAGTGGAATTCTAGAAGCGCTGAACTTCACGCAGTGTAGATCACCAAAGACTTCCCGTACTCCGGTTTCGATAAATGCCGCAAGGTCCTCTGTGAGATTAGAAAAAACCCGACGACGATATTTCCAAAGTTCACAGAATGTAGCACCAGGCATAATGTCGAGTTTGTCCTCGTAGTCACGGATAGTCATTGGAAATTTGAGTGTAGCCTCGGCTGCCAGAAGCGCCTCTTTACGGAGCCCATACTTTTGTGCAAGAGAATAAACATGCAGTGCATTTCCAGGACAGATGAGACTGGGGTCACGTTGGAAAGCGCGATCTCGGATCCGAATCAGAACGGTGGTCATCTTGTATTTCTGACACGTAGAAAGAAGCTCCAAGGTCTCCTCGATGGTCGAAGGAAGAACGGGAAGTACGGGGAACACAAAAGTCAGGAGACTAGACAAGATCGCGTGGCTCTCGGCTAGCTGAACAACAGGGAGTGAAGTTCCACCGACCACGGTGGTGGCTTCGCAAGAGGCTTCGGGATTAGATGTTATTCGTATTTTCTTGTTGGACTACCGCTGGTGGGTGACACGAGGCTTACCATCAGACTCTATCCCCCGACAATTAGCGGCAATTATCCGCTCTCCAAGCACAGGAGAGCTATCAACGATGTAATGCCTTGGGACTCGAAAGTCATGAGAGTCGCAAGATCGGAGAATAGTGTCTGCATGTGGAGGGATCGAGAATTCCTCTAGAAACTTCTCTGATAAAACCGTGCTGGAATAAGAGGAGATATCAGTGGTAGACATGAGAGAACGTTAGTGCCGACTAGATAAGTTCAAGCTAGGGGTTCTCACTGCTCAGTGCTGCGGTGTCCCTCCGTTTGCGTCATCACCGCGCTTGGTTTCGTCAGTCACAACGTCACAGATAATCTGTACTGTCCGGTGTCATTCTTGGTTTAGATAATCGACGTACGCTCTCGTCTCTAACCCCCCGAAGCTACACGACGAATTGGGAGATCTCCTGCTTAATGTCTCTACATTTCCTACTACTGTATTTGCAATGCACCTGGCTTCGGTCGAGCCAGACCGTACCGTACTTAGTTTGAAAGATACTGGTAATGTATTATCGGTGTTGCTCTACGAAGGACTCAAGGCTACTATACACCTTATGGCAACTGCTCAGATGATTACCGGTGTTTAGCACCTTCGTTGGGGTGATGGCATTGCTGCTCTCGTCATCGTCGTCGTGGTGGAAGCAAAGTTGCCATTGCCGTCTGCTCGCTGTCTCTTCTGCTTCCGCCGTCGTCGTTCCTTTGCTATGGCCATTTGCCGTCCACCTCCTCGGGTCGGGTGAAGGTGCGATGCTGTGTCCATGGTGGGTGTGCCGCAGTCGTTGTCGCTGTGACACGTTGTTTCCCTTCTCCTGTTGTCGTCACGATTGTCCTTGCTCTCGTTGTTGCCACTCCCGTCATACCCCGTATGCCAGTGCTATGCGGTTGTGCCCGCTGTTGGTCTCGAAATGCCGCAGCCTCCGTTTACCGGTCCTGGATCCTGCCATTGGGTCGTCTGAAATAGAGGAGGAAAAGAGAACGAAAAGCGAAAAAAGGGAAAGGAAAAAACTGATAAGACTTGCACTCGGGAAAAGGGGTTCTCTCGAGCCGCCGAGTCGAGCGTCGACTAAGACGGCCGCGTAGTCCCAGCAGATTTTTCGGTAGACATAACGCTCGGAACGGGCCAAAAATGAACTCATGCGTCGAAAGTCGCATGTGTCTTCAACGCATCGACGCGTCTACAACAGCGCGTGTGTGTGGCCACGTGTCACTGGTCCCGGCGTCCGTTAAGATGTCATCTCCTCGATTATAAACTGAAACTAATACAGCGTTGCAAGTCAGTACACAAACACCGGGTGCTAGCTCCCGGTCATCTCGAAGATATTTGAAGGCTCGCGCATGGTGACTGCCGATCCCGTTCCAAGGCTAGACACTAGTTTTCTTCTCGGATCTGAGGTTGACCTGGCTAACTGCCTCTTCTTATCTGCGCTCGAATACAGTGTTAGTGCACACCGATTGAGACCAAGACTGGGGGGTCCTGAGCTGTCATGCGTATGCCAATAATTTCCTTTTAACCCGGGGCCTCCGAGCCACCGAACGATTGATGTGTATATATTATAGCACCATTGTGATTGATTTGTGGGTCGTAAGCGCCGCATGACGTCTACTACTATCAGGAATTGGTATTTCCTAAATCTCTGGACGAGTTCGATGCCCCAGCATCAAGTCTGAAGGGTACCTGCATGTAATGTGAAACCAACGACCCCAGGAAGGTGGGAAGATACGTACCTTGTCCCTTGTCCTCGATACTCTACGGAGTAATGATTCACGGAGGGCCTCACCGTCCACAACATACGACATTGAGCAGGAGGAGCAGTGGGTTTCAGAAATATGAGCGCGAAGAGCCCCGCCGAATTCCTTGCGAAAGGATGAAGAATTAGGTAGTGAGCAGGTATATGTCTCTTGCAGACTTTTGATGTGTCGCAAAATCAAATCATGTAACCATCCAGCGAGGGTGCCTTTGTCACTTTGGAGAGCAGAGTATGGCCGTTTAGTCCTACGACAGCCATACCAGGATTCAAGTTTCGATAGGCTGTCATTTCCACCAATGAAGCTCTCAAAGAATGAGAGGAGATTGTCGCGGCAACGTTTGCGGAAAAGAACAAGGTCATGTAACGCTGAACCCTCGAACAAATGTAAAGCATCTGCAATAATGTCAAACGTCATGGGGTGGTCGAGAGTGAAGCGGGCTGCGGTTTCCATTTCTGGAACAAGCTGTTTGCTACTTGCAATCGCATATGCATGAAAGGCATCCTCTGTGGTTGGCAGCCAGCGACCTATTTTGGAACGAACAGAACGTAGGACTACGTCCATGTTATATTTTTGCAAAGCAGCGAGAAGACCCAAAGTTTTCTCATAGGAGTCAGGTATCACGGAGGGGATAGGGTAAAGCAAGGTGAGGAGGCTGTGCAGTAGTTCCGTGTCTTCAGATACTTGTACAATAGGAAGACCATCAATGACCGTGTCATCACGGGGTTGAGGAAGCGAGAACAAATCACTGAAAAATGGTGATGATATGGCCAAGATTGATTTGTGGACGCGGAAGGAAACAAGGTCAGGTGATTGAAGTATGACATCCGCTCCTTGCATGTTTAGGCCTTTCGGCGGAGGTAAGGCTTCCACACTCGCATCAATAGAAGTTTGAGAGTTTGTTTCCCCTTGTTTGAGCGAGAACTCCGATTGCGCCTGTGGATTAGATGAGGTGAGATTGATCATGTGTCGCATTTAAAAGTAAGCCTACCTTTCTTATACTTTCACAGACAAAAGATGTCAACGCAGTCCAAAATTCACGAATCGTCTTGCCAGGGATGGATGTGCAATGTCTACAGCCACCGGACAAAGTACCCATGCCTGTACCTGTGGACGAGACATGAGAGGATAAGGCGAGATGAAATGTGGTGAGATCAACACGAGTGGGATCTTCTGCGACAGATTCAAGGTATTCATTGAGCCAGAGTGGAATTCCAGGATGTTCAAGATAGCCGCTAAACTCCACGCACTCTAGATCGGCATCAGACAAGATTTGGTATACTTCCGAATTGAAAAATTCCGTGGTGTTGAGGCCCACATGGAGGTTTTGAAGTACTCGTTGACGATATTTCCAAAGTTCGTAAAGAGTGACACCGGACATGATGTCGAGTTTGTCCTCGAAATCCTGGATAGTCATTGGGGATTTGAGTGTTACTTCCGCTGCTTCAAGTGTCTCTTGAAGGAGACCATAATTCCATGCAAGACAGTAAACATCCAATGCGGTTTCAGTGGAGATGAAATTTGGGTTACGCCTGGAAGCGCAGTCTCGGATCCGAGCAAGAGTGGTGGTCATTTCATATTTTTGAGCCACAGAAAGGAGCTCTAAAATCTGTACAATAGTTGGAGGAAGAACGGAAGGTACAGGGAACACGAAAGTTAGGAGTGTAGAAAGGATTGTGTGGCTCTCGGGAAGCTGAATGACGGGAAGTGGAGTTCCAACATCCATAGTTGTGGCTTCGCAAGGGGCTTCAGAAGTAGCTGCTATTCATTTATATCTCATTTTATGAGGCAGTTTGTGGAATGAGGCTTACCTTCCGGCCCTACACCATGACACGTTGCAGCCATTATTCGCCTTCCAAGAACAGGAGAGCTGTCGACCACATAAAGCTTCTGGACCTGAAAGTCATGTGAGTCAGAAGAACGGAGAATAATGTCCGCATGGGGAAGGAGTGAGAATTTTCCCAGCAACTGGTCTGGTAAAGACGTGCTGTGAGAAGTCGTCGACATGAGTAAATGTCACGGGTGATTTCCGTTTACGTGTCAAATGAGTTCATTCCAGAGGTGTGGCGAACACTCGGCATCGGGCTGGCACCGGTGAACCGGTGAACGTTTGTCTGGACTGTGGAAAGTGCCGACTCTGGCCCAACACCACTCGGAAATATAGAGGATGTCGTACAGTGCCCGTCCTTAAGTTTCTTACTCACGTTACTGAGCGTTCGGTGGAGCTACTTGATCATGATACAGCATTACGTCGATGAAAAAACCGCACGCCCTTCACGACGTCGAGGTAGCCAGGTTCTGGGTGGTATTTCAGGGAAAACAGGCCCAGGTGCGTAACAAGATGCGCACCATGTTTGATCTATCATATGATGCATATATGGTGAATACGGGTGCCGTCTGAAACCTTACAGACGGCTTTCGCTGCAGTATGGAAAAGGTGAGCATCCTATCTCACAGTGAAAATGACTCGGAGCCATCCATAGATTGAATCGGCTCAAAAACTCATTCTCGAGTTCACATCGGTTCTTTTACGACTGCCTTCCTCTGCCCGAACACATAAGCAAGGTGTATCTCATGGGTTCGATCATCCGACCACGTCAATTTCCGTGCCTAGTAGTACAAGTCGATCCTAGCTTCCTCGTTTCCGGTATCCAGGGAAATATTTTCTCCCCTTCAGTCATCTGATGATGGGGCTGTTGATGGGCTCCCCGTGGTTTAGCTTCGAGAACGCGGAACTAGCATGAGCCCTCGTCAAGAAACCATACCCAGTCTTTTCCGAGAGACCTGCCTAGTACGACATAATTCTGAGTCTGCTCGCTGCGCATAGCACAGGCGCTGCACAGCTATCTGTCCGCAGCGAGGCCAACTGCAGAAAGTGACCCAAAGTCAATGGGGAGCAGGCTGCCCACGTATATGCCATAGTGAGCAGCAGTGAGCTAGTTCTAGCAACGGAAACTGTTCACCTTGCATTTCCCCGTTTAAACAGTGGGGAGACAAGTTTCGGCTGTTCGAAGGATGGACACCGCGCGAGCTTTCCGGCTTCGAAAGCACTGCCGGGATGGACTCGTCTGGTACTTTGAGTCGTTCCTCGATATTCACAGCAGCCTATCAATCACAAGTATGAATCGGCTGCCCCAGACACAAGTATGGACCACCTGTTGTTTTGTCACCATTCACCATGTCGGGTACAAATCAACTGTGAATACTGCTGTAAGGACTGTGTCCTTACTGCACTCGAAACGATAGACTTTACATAACTTCTCGATTACGAAGCACTCGCCGACGAATAAGAACATCTTTCTGTCTCTCTGGTCTCACGTTAACGATTTCCGTCTATTCCGTCTACGTCTCCGTCCGTGTCCGTGTCCGTTTTTCCGTCTCGGTTCTGTTTCCCTTTATCTTTTCTCCCAAATAATATCTACACTTCCCCTTGGGTCGAACTCTATTACTCGCTACACTGCTTACTCCCAGGAATCAGCAAGCCAAATGGTCACCCTCGACGCCTGGCCCAGAAAGAAACGATGAGCGCCGGCACTTCCCCTGTGGATGCACGACATTCTGGCGTATTAGATTGTAGAGCAGAAGCAGACACTCACGTGTTCACTCATCGAGCGTTCGCGGAGAATTCCCAGAGGTCGTCTGAAGGTAGTCCGAAGGTACGCCGCTCCGGGTTACTGCACCTTCTACATAGGGATGCGTACTATGAAGGAGAAAGGTATTGCGTGCGATTAGCGTAGGCAGCTCTGGAGAAGGCAAGTCAAGTGTGGCGTTCTCATTTCAAAACTGTCTGAACACATGCTGCATTCTCCGAAGGACGACATTCGCTTCTGCTTAGATAGCGCCACGACTCCGCCCGGTTCTGATTAACTTTCTTCTTTGATGTGACATAGAACTGTCTCGACCGTCATGTGTGTATGTGGGTGTGCCAGCCAGACACTTCAACTGAGCTCTCAAGGCGCCTAGGAATCACAATCGGGGATTTACATCTGCTCCGGGTCATCTGTGACGGCCCGCTCGCGTGCCAGTCATCCAAGAGTTTCTTAGTACCTCATACTTTCCTGTGGGGCACATGGCGATGAGGCTGGAAGCTAGAAGGACTGCGAGTGGGCGGCGGGTGGACAGTTGTGGACAAGCCTTGACGCGCGCGGCGCATCTGAGCTTACAGTAATGGATCCCACTCAGGCGGGCGGAGAGCGTGTGTCACATCAGAACTGGAAGATAAATTATTTGATTACTTGAACTTCGTTGTGGAAATGGTGGGCGACGGCCTCAGTTTATATCGATGTGCAGCAGCAGAGGCCGTTAGCAGATCAAGTGCAGAACGGCGCTTACTCCAATTTGGAGGCCCCGAATCTGCTTGGTCGGGAGACAAACGTATTGACTCCTCAGAACGACAATATTCCACCCAATAAAAAAGGGGGGCACCCTCAAAGGGAATCCTGGTGCTATCGGGATTGCATCGTGAGTTTGTGGGTGGCAAGATGTGCGAATGTGAATGAGGTAACACGTTGGTCATCGTGGTGAGAGCGCCGCCGCTTGCCGAACCCCCTCGAATTTTTTTTTTTACACAGCCACAATCGATTGCGCTGGCAGCAATACAATCCCCAACAACATTTTTAGGCAGACGACAGAAACTGTGCGATGTAATGTCTTTCTATTACATCCATTATACTCCTTAAAATCGATCGCGACTCTTCCTTTGACGCACTTCCGTTGCGTGTGGTGCGACCAGTAGGTCAGTTATGTGGAAGGTATTCGGTATGTTGTCATATATAAACCTTCTTGTATTAGAACTCGACGTGGCGGAAGCCCGCCTGAGGCGTTTCAAAGGCGTTTTGGTCGATGCCCGTCTCTGTTCATTCCACGGAACTGTCCCGCATTTGAGGCGAGGAAACTTCCTGGAACTTGCTAGGTGTATTACGAGGCCCACGTCGTCCCCCATTCAATTTTCCATCTGTTGTGGGTGTATTCTGGTTGGGGAAGGAAGGACCAAACATAGTACGTGACCAATACATTAATCCGAAGCTGATCCCCAAACCTCTTACTTTAGTACGGTATACAAACCATGAGACTGCGCCTACTCGCACACATAGGAGCAGCAGAAGGAAGGCAAAATAAAGTCAAGGTATTTTTATGGCGCTATTAACAAATCCCCGCGACTCACGAGTCACTTTCCAAATGTATCTTCTTTTGCTTGAATATTTTCTTCGACGTGGTCGGGATCGTCGCTTGGACGATCGCGCGGAAACGGGGACCGACCTCCTCCCCGGTTCTCAGACAATGCTCTATCTTCGCGTTAAAGTCCTCGAAGAGCCGCTCGGCTGTTTTCTTCTTCCACTCGGCCAGGTCTTGCGGCGTCCTGCTGCATTCCTCTTGGTACTTTTTCTCATTGTGACGCCTTTCCGAGTCTCGGCGTCCAAAATAGTCCCCGCATCGATCGCAGAAGGTGAGTCGGGCGGGGTGGTCTTCGGACGTTGTACAGTGGCGCCGAAAGCATTGCCAGGAGCTCAATTCCACGGTAGGGCATAGCCTACACCTGATAACATGGACTGCTCCGTGCTCCACATCATCCTCAGTGGTCCGGAGCATCAATCCCTGCCTCTCCGTCAAGGCACGTGGGATTGCGTAGAGCCTTTCCCGTCCTTCGGCGCTCTCCTCAGTTTGTGGTTCGATTTGCTGCATGCTACGCGAGTCGTGTTGCGTTTCCAACTGCTCTTTCCCTCTGAACCGTTCTTGCTCGGGGGGTCCCACCGTCTCCTGCGGGACACTAGGCCCCAGCGACGGATGAGAATGCAGTCCTTGCGCTGTTATGGGGCGAGCCTCTCTGCTCCGCGTCGTACTGTCATTGATGCATTTTATATCCGGTCGTTGGGCTCTGGTGGCAGGCGTATGGTGGGTCCTCTTTGTGGACCCCTCTGCCTTCTCCAAGTCCCAACTAGCGCTTGGCTTTCTTCTCTTGTGGGGTGATCCGGAGCTGCTGCTGTCATTGTCATCAGTCTGTGGGGGCGCCTTAGGAGCGATTCCATACTACTTTTGAGCTCGCTTCCCGAGGACCGTTCCCGGCCTTTCAGCACCCGTCGCCGTCAACACATTGATGGACGCTTCCATATTGGGGTTGGTGTTGGCATGATTCGACCAAGACGAGTGTCTGCGAGAATCAACATTAGGATGGTGCATGTTCTTCTCCCGTGAGTAGAGCCAGGGTGGTAAAGTAAACGCACGATACGTTCTCGGACATCCCCTTTGGGGCAGAGGCCAGGGCGTCATCCCTTTGCGTCTGTGGGGTGAAACCGATTCCATCCCAGTGAGGTGGTGCATGAGAGACTTGTTCCGCTTGGAAGTTGCCAGGGATGCTAAAGTCTAAGGAGAGGTCCAATAGCGAGACCTATAGGAAAACATGGTCAGTAATGTCCCTCACGTTGGCGCTACTTGCACTCACGAAGTTTGGGGCTGGCGCCTCGTGAGCGTATGAGGGGTTCATCTGATCTCCGATACCGTCCGTGGGAGGTGATGGAATCGAGCTGGCATTTGTCAGAGCTATGGACTGGGTGAGTACAAGACGTGGCAAATGCGAGGCGAAGACATACCTGGTGTGAGTAAGGCAGAGGGGTCCCAGTCCTGTGGGATGATAAGATATGATTCAACTTGCCACTATCCATTGCGTACTTACAAGAGATTCCAAGAGAAAATCGAAATCGTGGGTATATGCGTCGTAGTTAGCGAATAGAGGCAGGGCGGGGGCGGAAGCCGATTCTGAGGCACTTGTCGCAGTGAGACCTTCGGGGTATGCGCTGTTGGTGGACATGTTCCCGGTATCGACAGTGGTGGACTGGTCAACGTAATATACAGATCTTAGTGGCTTCTCATCGTGGGGGGAATGTGCTTACAGAACCGCTTTCGGGTTGGAACCCGTTGGTATTGTGGGGGAGTATGTAGTCATCGTAAGAGAAGCGGCCTTCCAGACAATCGAGGATAGGGCCGATACAATCTAGATGACCAGATTGCATATTCGAGTCGTCTTCTACGGAAGCAGGAGCACCCTGTCGGGGCGAGAAGCTGAGGGGATTGGTACCGAAGGATGAATCGAAATAAGCCATTGTGGATAGCGGGATACTGGAAGGGGATGTGCTGAGGGGGCTTTTCTAGTGCTTTTACCCACTGGGCCACAACCACAACCACAACCATGATCCACGCGACTTCCACGACGGCATCACGTGGGTGTTCTTTTCACGCGTGCCTTTGTCATTCGGTCCCTCGGGCCGATGTCCGTTGGTTCAACTTGGTTGCCCCAGGAGTTCCATACGCATTCGGTCACTCCTTGAAGTATTAGTGAACAACGGTACTACCTCCTGAAGGCCGGCTCATCAAATTTTATAATGAAAGAGGTTCCTGAAGCGCCGAAACGCTCATACTCGGCTCACCAGTGGCTCACCGACCAACTAACCGGTAAAAAAAACCCATTAAGTCACACCTGCACTTGGGAGACAGGGTTCTCGACAGAGTTGTCTCGAGCGTCGCCTAAGACAGCAGCGCAGTCTCAGCAGGTTTTTCGGTAGACTCGACGCTCGGAACGGGGCAAAAATGAACCAAGGCGTCGGAAGTCGCATATGTCTTCGAACCTATCGACGCGTGTAAAACTACAATCGATTGCGCTGGCAGCCAAATTCAGTCCCCAAGCATCTTTAGGCAGACGACGTTCTATCACATTCACTACTCCCTAGAATCGATCGCGACTCTTCCTCCGACACGCTTCCATTGCTTGTGGTGCGGCCAGTGGGTCAGTTATGTAGAAGGTATTCGGTATGTTGTCCAGGTACTGGCATATATAAAACCTCTTGTACTAAAACCCGCCCGAGGCGTTTTACAGGCGTTTCGATCCAGGCAATGTCTTTTCGTTTCTACAAAACTGTCCCGCATTCGGGGCGAAGAATATTACTTCCTGGAGTTCGCCAGGCATATTACGAAGTCTACGTCGTCCCCCACTCGCCTTTCCATCCCTTGCGCAAGTAGTCTGGTTGGAGAAGGGGGGACACACAGTATGTGACTAACGCACTAATCCGAAGCTGATCCCTAAACCTCTCTCTCTAGTACGGCATCAATCCCCGAGAAATTGCATAGACCGCCACTAAGAAAAAGAGTCATTCGCGGCGCCACAATGCGTGCACTCGCACGCATAGGACTGGCGGATGTGAGGAAAAGTGATGTCAAGGTATTCATATGGCACTATCAACAGATCCCCCACGACTCATGGGTCGCCTTCCGTCTCTTAAGCTTGAATACCTTCTCCGACGTAGTTGGGACCTTTGCCCAGGCGATCGCGGCGACATATCTTTGTGCAAAGTCCTCGAAGAGCCGCTCGGCCACCTTCTTCCACTCGGCCTGGTCTCGCGGCGTCGTGCGGCATCCCTCTTCGTACTTCTTCCCTTTGATGCTTTTTCAAATATTGGTGTTTGAAATAGTCCCCGCATTGATCACAGGAGGTGGTCTTCGGAAGTTTTAGAGTGGTGCCGAAAGCACTGCCAGGAACTCAATTCCGTGGGGGCATAACTTCCCTTGATGACACTGACTACCCCGCGCTCCACGTAGGACGTAGGGGCCTGTTTCACAAGGCATCACTCAAGGCATTTGGGGTCACGTAGAGGCCTTCCCCGTTGTTGGCGCCCTCCTCACTTTATTAGTTCATGCTTCCCAAGTCGTGACACACTTCTCTCTCCCCTCGCTCCAAATCGACTACTCCTGCTCAATGGCTCCCACAGACCCTGGCGGGCCACTTGGTCCTAGAAACGGGGGACGATGTAGTCTCCATGCTGAAATGGTGTGACCCTCTCTGCTCCGCGTCCTGACGCCTGGGACGTATCTTATATCATGTTGCTGGGTCCTGGTAGCGGGCATATGGCGAATCTTTCATGGACCCCGCTGCCTCCAAAAGCCAACCATGTGCTCGGCTCTCTTCTCTACTGGTATGATCCAGAGCTGCCGCTGTCGTTATCATCAACCTTCTGGGAGCTATTAACGGAGATTCCATATGTTTTCTACTACGCTTTTCCCAAGACCATCTCCAACACCCCAGCACCCATTGTGATTGTCGTCCTCAATATATTGACTGGTGCTGCCTATTCAGCTTAGACTCCGCACGATTCAACCGCGGCGGATACCTGGGGGAATCAGCACCACAACGGTGTGACATTCCTCTTGTAAGCGGAGCACAAGTAGCGAAGTGTGCTTCCGACGTGCTCTCGGACATTTTCGTAAGGGAGAAGGTTGAGGCGTAAATCCGTTGCGCCTGCTGAGTGAAGCTGATGTTATCCCGCCAAATTCCAGGTCCCGTGGTACGATCAAGATGATTGATATGTTCAGCTGACCACTATTCATTGCGTACGCGCCGGAAGATCTAAGAGAAAATACAAATTATGGATGTGGTATCACTAAATTCCCCGGGAGACTCTGATTCCTTCACAGCATATTATAATTGCTCGAAAGCATCGTAACATATATATGTGTGTGTCGCTGTCACATCTTGATGCAATTGCGACGTTATCACAACGCAGTCATGATCCAAGACTACGGCTAGTCGGAAGTCAACGCTGTCGGAGTAAGGTCACGGGACATTTACGACACATGACTATTACTACACGTGACCCATACTATAAACGCGTCCTGGTATACAAACATACGACCCTCAGTCGTTTCCTTACCTCTATGACTGAGGGTTCCTAGGTATTATAATACAGTCGTTTCCTTACCTCTATGACTGAGGGTTCCTAGTTTTTACAGGTTATGGGCCTTTAATCTAGCGACCCTTCGTCCTCACTTCGACTCATTTATCTTTCCGCGTACTTGAACGCTCTCCTTCAGTCTCACTCTTACTGTCCTCACTATGTCCTCTGGCGGACCTGCTCCCTCAACCGTTCCCCCTACTGGAAGTTCTGATACTGGCTCTGGTACTACCCCCTCGGGGGCACCTAGTGGTGCGACTCCCAGCTCCAGCGGGACCGGCGGCGAATCCGACCTCATCGTCAATGAAAAAGCCTTCACTTCTGATCCTGCGTGGCCTTCTGACCTTGTGCTTGACCGCTCAAAGTCCAACTGGGAAGAATGGGACAGACGTCTAACCCTTGTGGTAGATCAGCATCTCTTCTCCTATTACTTGGACGGTTCTTTCCCCTGTCCCGATCCGGCACTTCATCCCTGATTGGCGCTCAACTGGAAAGCGTCTGATCGGGCGCTCCGTGCCTTCATCTTGGAACACGTCTCCAACGTCGAATACAGCATCGCCAGTAAATTTTCCATCGCACATGACGTCTACGAAGCACTCCGTAAAAGCCACAAGAGTCTGGGGCCTCACGCGCAAATCCACCTCATGAAAAAGGCCCTTGATGCCCGAATTTCTCTCGCCTCCCCTCTCAATCTCAGCCACACTCTGAACGACATCGATCGCCTGCATAACAGATTCACTAAGATGGGCAGAATCGACAATGACAAGCTCAAAATCCTCCTCTACGTAAACTGCCTTGACCCTCTCCCCCACCTCCAATCCGCCGTCAACGAAATGCTCCAATCGAGCACCGCAGTCACTTCAACGGATGTCAAGGAGCGCGTCATCCGCGAGGAACAATTACTTCAACGCCGTGAAGACCTCGGTATACCACTCACAACCGGTTCCACCGAAAGCACTGCACTCGCCGCCACCACGAGCAAACCACGACCGGTCTGCGCTCATTGTAAGCACAACAACCACCGCACTGAGTACTGTATTGCTCCAGGGGGGGCAATGGCCGGCAAGTCCATCGAGGAAGCGAGGACCGCGCAGAGAGCCGCGGCAGCAAACAGACAAAACTCCCGAGGAAATCGCAATACCTCGAATCAGCAAACCACTACTCAACAACAACCGCAGCCACCCGAGCCCGCCAAACATGGAAACAACCCGCCTGCAAATACCTTGACCGTCAACGGCAAGTGTTACATGCTAGTTTCCGACAGCACCACGCCGGCACTGCAAATCAGCAGCCCCGACAACACTGCTCTGGCCGCCATCACCATGGCTGACTACGACCAGGAGGAGTACTTCGCCATGCTTGCCATGACGGAAGATGCCAGCGTTTCTGTTGACTGGACCAAGACCTCACAGCCCATCAATGCTCCTGCAGACGGGGCAGTCACATACTCCACCGGTCACTGTGACTTGACTCGCGCTGAGCTTCCTTTCATCCTAGATATGGGGGCAACTTGCCACATTTCTCCTGAAGCCTCTGACTTCAAGACTCTCAGCCATATCCCGCGTTGTCAAGGTCTCAGCAGGGACCTTGGGTGCGACTTGCACAAATAAGAACAGAGGTACGAGGGTTCTGTGTGTGACAATTGATATAGTTCAAAAGTCAAGACTTCGGTGGTGGGACCCTAATAAAAGGGGTTCCCCTAGTATGGTGATGAGAAGAAGAGAGGGGCACACAGGATAAGACAGTGAAGACGATGGTATTGCTGATGAAAAGACAAAGACAGAACTAAGGAGCTACTATGTCTATGGAGGGTTTATATAGATGAGGATGACCCACAGCTAACTCCTAAAACCCGACCCACTCGTAACTCCAGGGTCTGACCCACTACAAAGTCCTAGACAATCACATGTAAGGTGAGCAATCACATGTAAGGTAGGTAATCACATGTAAGTAGTGCTGCGTCAGTGGTCAAGTACCAAATCCGTAAAAGTAAAGTAAAAGAAAAAGAAAAATGTCCATGGGATCATGACATGACCCCCCTTCTTGGCGATTGCGTCCTCGCAATTCTTCTTTTAGTCCCATTGTGCTGCAGTCTCCCCTTCGTCCCAGATGATGGGCTTGTTGATGTACTTCAAGTTGCTGCCGGATGCTGGGTAGTGCCAGCTGCACCCCGCCGTGTTGTCGTAGTGAGGGTGGTGGTATGGAACCACGCAGTGCGTATGAGTGTAGCAGCGGGAGTGCGGATACGCACAATCAGAGGAATAATGACCATCCTGCTTACAATAATCGCAGGTCTTTGCCATGGGGCAATTGACGGTGGTGTGGTTGACGTTGGGGAGCTTACAAGTAAGGCACTTGAGGGGTGCTGGCTTCTTGATGCCGCGGAACGGCTTCTTGACTGTTGGCTTCTGCGATACGTGGGACTCCTGTCCCCCTGACTGAATCCACCGGCTTACTCCCGGCTTCTCCTCGCCATGCAACCATGGCATTTCCAACCTGTAGGGGGCATTGTTGACCCTACCGTGAATGACATCTGAGATGGGGACGCCAGCTGAGATGGCAATGTCGACGTTGTTGCGGGGGTGGTCGACATGAACTTGACCTTGTAAATAAGGGTGGAGGCGAGACCTCGCCTTGGCTGCATACAGGCGCCTCCTGACCTCTGAGTGGGAGCTGTGCCAGTTGGCCAGAGCCTGGCGGAGCTCCTGCTGCTGCCTCTGCAGCGACTGTTCTTCAAGGCACAAAGCCCGGAATCTGTCAATGTCAGCCTCCACTCCTGGGTCGGCTAGTCCCGCTACTGCGACATCAATAGCACGGTGGTCTGAATTGGTGGGTGTGAATGGGGTGAGGTCTGAGTCGTCGGTGACACTGAGAAGGGGGTCCCAGAAGGGCGCTGCCACTAAGTCCTGCCCATAGGGCTGGGCCTCTTCCTGCCTGCGCTCACGCACCACATGGCGGTGGGTGTGGTGGTTGATGTTGAATTCAATAAAGTGGGGTTTCTTTTCTTCCCCGTCAATGTTGATGGTGAAGCCATACTTAGCATGCATGGCATTGGCAGTGTCATAGCGTTTGTAGCCCACAGGGGCTACAGCATCAGGGGAGACATCGAAGTCGATGGGCTCAGAGATGGGGGATGGTGCGTTGAAGGCAGGGTTGGACAAGTTGGGGTCAGGCATGAGGGTACGTGGGGCAGGGGTCAAGGCAGTGATCTCAGGGACCTCAGGGGTGGCTGGACGACTGTCCAGGTTGTAACCCTGGGGTTCTGAGAGCCGCTGGCTCAATGGGACGGTGGACGAGAGGACAGGGGATTCAAGGAAGAGGGGAGCAGGGGACGGCGAGGAGGGGAATTCCTCAGGACTGGCAATGGGGGTGAGAGGTGATGAGATGCGTTCAATAAGGGGGAGAGCAGAGGAGGTCTGGGAAGGGGTCTGAGTGGGCGAAGACATGGTGTTGTGAAGGTTGACAAGGGGAATGGAACTGATAGAGTGGATGGTGGTGGTTGCAGTGGAAGTGAGAGAACGGATGATGAGAGGAGTGGACGGGGTGGTGAGGTTTATATCCTCCAGGATCCTGACAGCGCTAGGGTTTTGCCGATGGAAATTTGTTATAAGTTGGTCGGCATGTATGTGGCTGGCCGGTTCCCAGCTGTCATGTGCTTCGGAGAAGCCCTGCCACCTGATCAGGTACTCCATGTGTCCACGTCGGCGTCTAGAGTTCATAATTTGCTCCACTTCCCACTCCGGTTCTCCATCAACCAGCTCTGGGGAAGGTTCTGTGAAGTTGGGGCCATGTTCTGGGGTTTCTCTGTATGGGGTAAGGAGTGATGCATGGAAGACATTGTGAATCTTCCATTGGGGAGGGAGTTTGAGGCGATAAGAGGTGTGTGAAATGGCGGCGGTAACTAGGAATGGTCCATAGCGCTTTGGGGCTAGCTTGGCAGTGGGGTGTGTTGTGTTGAGGTTCCTGGCGTCTAGCCATACCTTGTCCCCAACACAGTAGGGGACGAATCGTGTGGGTTTCCTGGTCATGAGTTCCTGGGAGCGCCTTATTGCCTCCTGTGCCTGTTGCCTTGCTTCTTTGATCTGTTGGAGCCGCTCATTGACTGATGGGGCCTTGGAGGTACGGGTGATTTGATGGACGCGTGGGATGTGTCCCATGATGAGTTCGAATGGAGTCTTCTTGGTAGTGGCATTGGGCCAAGAGTTGAGGGTGTACTGTGCGAGGGGAAGCCATGCTGCCCAGTCGGTTTGCTTGTAGTTGGTGTAGATGCGTGTTACAACTCGACTCAAGACTGGCTTCCAGGTAGCATGTATCCCCGGACTGGTGGCATGTGATAGGAGGTATGTGACTCGTACGATAACGGTATTGAAAACCCCAGTACTGTACGATAAGGTGATTGGCTGATATTGTACGATAAGAGATGACTCGGACGGACACTTACGATAACCATACTATACGTGATTGGTTACTTACCATTCAAGAGGCGCTTTAAAGCCCTCGTGTATATGTATATAAGGTTAGCCAAGCTGCGCCGTAGTCCGCAGCTTGGTCTTCTTGAATCTATCCTATCATCTTCCCGTTCCTTGTCACAAGTCTAAGTCTTGCACTCCTACTGATAGGAGTCTGCTTCGTTGCCATTGCCTTGGAGTCAGTATTGCCTTCGACATAAGGCTTGCTGTTATACTCTCATGATCACGTGCCATCGAGGGCCGTCATATCGCTAAGTTGTCGATCAGTTGTGTCGCCTCCCAGTCACTCAAGTCGAGTCACGTGCCGATAGACATGTAACATTAAGACCAAGCTCTCACCGTGGCGACCGAAACAACTGCAGATAGTTGGGTATTCGCACAATACTCCATTGAACGAAGAGGAGATCGAAACGTTCCCGTCCGATATCTTGGAAATGCGTGGTGGGGAACAGTCAACAACGTCACCGGGTATTGGGTGGACATACCCACGAGACCATCAAGGGTTTATCCAGTTGAGTTCAATTTTGAACATACGTGCTGGACAGAAGTTGCTTGGAGTCCTCGCAGAGAACAGTGGGACGTACTTCGACCCACAGGAGCAGAATACGGCTGCAACATTCTACGAAGTGAAGTAGTGCATCGAGACCAGTGGGGTCCAATTGACGGTACAGAAGACGAAAGTGCGCCAGCGCCATCGGAAGGCAGCACCAAACAAACTACGACGGAAGACGAAATAGGAGATCGTCCGGACGCTGAAGAAGAACAGCAGAGACGACGATTTGACGAGATACGTATCAACTCTTTAGCCGCACAAGCAGAGCAGATCACCATCCGATCCCCAGCAGCCATGGCTACAGAAACGCACACATACACGGAAGAAGAAAACAGACTTGCCGACAGATTGGCTGAGCGAAGACTACAAGGGGAACGTGAAGAAGAAAGAGCGCCAACGCCGCTCCAACCAGAAGAACGGGTTATCGACCCGAACACCGGACACCACTTAACACTCGACGAATTAGCAAACCAACGAATGTACGGGCCTGATCAACCAGACCCTCCCTCCGACAGAGAACAAAGTCGAGTATGGAGCTACCTGGCAAGGCAACGCGTTGAAGGAGAAGGAATACCCGCCAATATCCCACGAGGAGGGGGACCCCCTGGACGCTACCCAGGAGGGATACCACCCCGACGACCGCCCGGAGGTGGACCACCGCCACCAGGAGGCGGAGGTGGTGGCAGCGGCGGCGGAGGCCCGCCAGGAGCTGACCCAAACGGAAGAGGGGACTATAACAAATTACAAGGGCAGCCCCCTCCCATTTTTTCGCGGTGACAGAAAAGCCACTGAAACTTTCCTTACCAAATGGGAGTTATATAGGGGCATGAACCGCCATACACAGACGATGCGCGAGGCGTATTCGCACGCCATCCTCTTCCTCACCTTCTTGGAGGGAGACGACCTCAATGAGTGGATCACCACCCATACCAGGTGGTTGACGCTTCAAATCGCGAATGGAATACCCAAGGATGATGAAAGAATATGGGAAGCGGTATACCGAAGTTTCAAGTGTCGCTTCACAAATACGCTAGAACAAGAACAGGCGCGGACCGCATTACAAGAAGGAATATACATGCAGGGGACGGATATTGACAAGTATGTGTCCCGTTTTGAAGAATTAGTACGGCGCGCTGGCTACCGAGCAGACTTGCCAATGGTCATCAACGTATTTACCAAAGGGCTACCACGCAAGCTCTACGAGCAGTGTTACACGCTCGACAATCCACAGAGTTATGAAGGATGGAAACAAGCGCTTCTGAAATGACAAGAGCAATACATCCATCTACAAAACCACTTCAATGAGGGCAAAAGGAACCTTGAGAAATATCGAAACCGCACAGGAAACCGAGGGGGGTATGCCCCACCACCACATCTCTCACACCCCGACGCTATGGACACCTCCGCAAGGGCAAGGGCACGAGGAGGAGAAGTCGACAATAGTGCTATTGCAGTCGCTGGATCCGAGGAAATGAGCCCGAACGACCCAAGTTTCCGACAATACACCCCCAAGGGACAAGGGGCCGATACATACCCCGAGGGGGGTATATTTAACGGGGGCAACCCCGCGACACTAGGGGAGTACAATGTTACAATTGTCAACGATACGGACACTTCAGTCGCGACTGCACACAGCCCCGAATGTTATGATTTCTTGCCTTACGACATACTGCTAAGGGGACTTCTTACCATTTTCCCTGAAGTTGACGCCACGCGTCCCTCTATTCATGGATTCTCATCTTTGCGACTCTTTCCCTGTGTCATGTGACTTGCCTCGACTCCCACACGCCATGTACGTCATGGACAGCTTTATCTTTGTTTTCTTTGTCATTGTTCCCCTCAACGTCACCCTACACCCAGACCCCTCACATGTCTGCCTTTATGGACAGTCTCGCTTCCTTATCCTTGACTTCCTTTCACACCTGACGTCCCTTGTGATCCCCTTCATGACTGATAGGCATTGCGCCTTTACTATACATTGATTGCTGCTTCTATGATACGTTCTGCGATGACCCATGACTGCATACTATACGCCATGTATTGGCTGCCACTTGGTCCTCTGACCACCGCGCATCACTGATAGTTGACCCAGACCCTTGTCTTATCTCTGACGCCATACGATACCTGTCGCACCCATGTGTTCCTCATGGCGCCATCTGTTTACCTTACTATGTGGCTCTGTTGTTGTCTCTTTGAGCCTTGTACTAGTATATAGGTCGTAGTCGGACTGGCTTGTACAGCAGTTCTGACTTCTTGTGTAATACCACATCAGTACTCGCGAACCCGTCTTCGACTTGCCTTTGCGCTTAAGTCCCCTGCTCGCCTTCGTGCCTGAGCACAGTCTTCTCTGACTAAGGTTGATAAGCCTTCGAAGCTAGATCAGCTCTTATTCATCACCGAACTGAGTCCTAACCGACTTGCTCTACCGGGATCCCTGACAGTTGACTTCGAAAGTACACGTCGTACTTAACGCCCCTGTGGTGGCGTTACACCGAAAACAACGACAAGCGCAAGCACCACCAGTTCAAGTTCGAGCAACGTCAAGCTTGACGCCGCAACAGGAGGCAGCACAAGTACTCCAGACGATCGCTAACAAAAGCGATGAAACACAAGAATTGGTGATGAAAGGAATTTGGGAGTGGGAGGATTTTTCAAACGCCTGAACCCGGCGGCCTGGGTGAGGGCAATACATTCTCGTGATGTTGTAATAGTAACTACGCGTTTTCGATCCATGCATATTCCAATTTCGACTCGCACGCATCACGCTATGGCCGACATAAAAGCATTGGTGGACAGCGGAGCCACCGACTGCTTCATGAACTACAAATTCGCAAAAAGAATGGGGCTGGGACTGGTTCCCCTGGAAAAGCCGCAAAAGATATGGAACATCGATAACACAGAGAATAAAGGGGGGTCCATCACTCATTATGTGGACCTCGACGTACGCACTAAAGGAATCCACAAGGAGATGCGATTCCTCATCATGGATATCGGGAACGAAGATGTGGTGCTCGGCTACCCGTGGCTGGCCACGTTTGAACCAAAGTTCACATGGAAGTACGCTACAATACACGAAGAAATGCTGCCCGTTGTTATCCGGTCCGTAAACCCGCGTATCACATGCCGACCAATTATTGGCGCTGCCATCGCAGGACCAACCTACGAAGAACGAGAGCATGCCCTGGAGCAATTAGAAGAGCAATGTACCATTCGCACTACCGCGACGGAACTGGCAATTCAGGCGCAGCAATATACAAAAGCGGCCACGCTACCACCCCAGTACGAACAATTTGCAAAGGTCTTCAGCGAAGAGGAATCACACCGTTTCCCTCCAAAACGTACTTGGGATCACGCCATTGAATTAAAGCCAAACGCTCCGGCCGCGCTAGACTGCAAGGTATACCCACTCACAAGAGAAGAAGACGCAGCCCTCCAGAAGTTCCTGAATGATGAACTCAGTAAGGGGTATATTCGACCATCCAAATCCCCTTACGCGTCACCATTCTTCTTCGTGAAGAAGAAAGATGGGAAACTCAGACCGGTGCAGGATTATCGGAAGCTTAATGATGTCACTGTACGCAATCAGTATCCTCTTCCTCTCATTTCGGACCTCATCACGGATTTGAGTAACGCCGACATCTATACCAAGTTGGATATTCGCTGGGGGTATAACAACGTTCGCATCAAGGAAGGGGACAAAGAGAAAGCTGCGTTCAAAACACGATATGGCCTTTTTGAACCCACGGTCATGTACTTTGGCCTCACCAACTCCCCGGCGACGTTCCAAACCATGATGAATTTCATCTTCCGCGATGTCATACTAAAACACGAACCCTTAGGAACTACGATTTGCGTCTATATGGACGACATCGGCATTGCCTCCCGCACTGGCCTCGAGGGCCACGTCGCTGCAGTCAGTGACGTTCTCCAGGTTGCCCTCGACCACGACCTCTATTTTAAACCCGAGAAGTGTATCTTCCATGCGCCTTCTATGGATTACCTGGGGGTAATCCTTGAAAAGGGGGGTGACTCGCATGGACCCTGCGAAGATCGCGGGCATTCGCGACTGGCCGATCCCTAAAACCGTTAAGGATGTTCGTTCTTTCCTTGGGTTTTGCAATTTTTATCGCGCCTTTATCAGGGGTTTCGCCCATCACGCACGACCACTAAACATGCTCACAAGGAAGGACGAAGAATGGAAGTGGGGACTGGACCAACAACGCGCATTTGAAACCCTCAAGGCGCGGGTTACACAAGAACCAATACTAGCCCACCCAATACTAACAGACCAGTTCGAACTCGAGGTAGACGCGTCCGGATACGTGATAGGAGGAGTCCTTCTACAAAAAAAAGATGGCAAAAAACACCCAATCGGGTACTTCTCCAAGACGCTGGACCCAGCCCAGCGGAATTACCACGTCTACGACCTCGAACTACTTGCGATCGTGGAAGCGCTCAAGCACTGGAAACCCTTACTAGCAGGATCGCTGCATGACATCATCGTCCACTCAGACCATGCAAACTTGCTGTACTGGTGTAGTCCTCAAAATATTAACCGGCGAATAGCAAGGGAAGTGGTTGAGCTATCCGAATACCCAATCAAGATTAAACACATTGCAGGACGAGCGAATGGACGCGCGGATGCCTTGTCCCGAAGGAGTGACTACGACACTGGTGACAACGACAACCAAAATGTCATAGTACTCCCAGACCACATGTTCACGCGAACGACCACCACGGCCACAATAGAACCCACGGGGCCAGGATACGCTCAAGACGAAGCCCAAATACAACACTGGGTAAACGCACATCGACTTATGAAAATTGACGGGGTATGGTTCAAAGAAGGGAGACGCGTCGTAACTGGGGGAGTATCTGAGAAACGTGAAATAATTGATGCTCACCATCGACCCCCAGTTTACGGACACCCAGGCATGACAAAAACTGGCATGCTCGTGGCTAAACGGTACTTTTGGCCAGGAATGACTAGGGATATCGTGGAATACGTCAAGGGATGCGCAGAATGCCAGCAAAACAAGGTCAACACATGGCCGACTCGAGCACCCCTACAGCCAATATTCCCTAAGCCAGAGGCCAAACCATTCGAAGTGGTGTCGATGGACTTCATTGTCAAACTCCCGATGTCAGGGGGGTACGATTCCATTTTAACCGTCACTGACCACGATTGTACCAAGGCGGCAGTCTTCATACCATGCAGCGAAGACATTACCGCAGAAGAAATGGCCCAATTATACGCCAAAAACGTGTTCATGCGTTACGGACTTCCGACCAAGATAATATCCGACCGAGATCCGAGGTTTGCGTCCCGGTTCGCTAGGGAACTGTGTAGGCAACTAGGGATCGAACAAAACATCTCATCCGCATACCACCCGAGGACAGATGGCCAGTCCGAACGGACCAATCAGTGGCTGGAGCAATATCTACGCTTCCAGGTGGACTACCATCAAAAGGACTGGCTCCACTATCTGCCACTGGCGGAATTCGCGCACAACTCATGGCCCCACGAGATAACAAGGAAGTCTCCATTTGAGCTTCTCATGGGATACCACCCTCGCGCTGATTGGACGGATAAGCCGTCCCTTATCCCCCAGATAACGACACGCATGGAGCAGCTAAAAGAAGCTCGGCAAGAAGCGCAAACCTTGATAACCAAGGCCCAAACCTTGTGGGTCAAGCATAAAGATACGCCGAGGTTCAAGGTTGGCGACCAAGTATGGCTAGATGGGCGCAACCTCAAGACAAATCAGCCAAGCGCCAAGCTAGCGGCCAAGAGGCATGGCCCTTTCATGGTAGACCAGGTGATGTCGCCATACTCTTATCATCTGAAATTACTGGCTCAATGGAAGATACATCCGGTATTTCATATCGATCTTCTCACGCCTTATCGTGAGACTACTATTCATGGACCGAATTTCACATGCCCATCACCGGACCTTGTGGAGGGAGAAGAAGAATACGAGGTCGAGAAGGTTCTGGAC